>MDKH01003731.1:0-10052 GCA_005239495.1 Nicotiana undulata | reverse complement strand
AGCTGTGGTTCAGCTTGTTTCTACGGCCTTGCCCCATGTCGTTATTGTATTCCGCACTTTCATTGTTGTTGTTGTTCGTTGGCTTGCCTAACGCTACCGTTAGGCGCCATCACGACCTGGACCGGTTTTGGGTCGTGACACAATTGACTAGTTCGTGAAATAATTGGATTTTAATAGATAAAAATGATTATAAATAACATACTGAGCTGGGAAACAATTTGAGATTATTTATAGCATAATTTATGAATTATAAAAAATATACAATATGAAATAAATAGGGAAATAATTTAGATACAAATATGGAAAAACTAGGAAAAATACTCATTATTGCAAAGAGTGATTTTGAAAGCTTATATACCAGTTTAAAATTAATTTGAGGAAAATTTGGGTATCAACAGATGGAACAACTAACCCTCGAGACCACGCGAATGTGTTCACTACTGGCATGGAAGGCAACGATTTAACCAAGCAAGAAATCGAATCGGTTTTGTTTAAATATTTTGGTGAAACACTCACGAAAGGAGCGTTAATATGGTATTCTCTTTTACCTGAAAACTCTATTGATTCTTTTTCTGAGCTTGCATATTCATTTATAAAAGCACATTCGGGAGCTTAGAAAGTTGATAAAATGATGGAAGACATCTTTAAGGTAAAGCAAGGGAGTACATAATTGCTCAGGGAATTTGTAGATAGATTCCAGCTGGACAGAATTACCTCGAGTACCTGATAACTGGGCAGTTATGGCATTCTCGAGCAATTTAAACGAGAAAAGTTTAGACGACACGAGAAGGCTGAAGGAAATTTTGCGAGAATTTCCAGCAACAACTTGGAACAATAGGTACAGTACAAAGTTGCGGATATAAGAAGATACAGTCACATAGCCAAGAGTCAATGAAATAGCAGGATCGAGACGTTCGGAATCACAAAAAGGTCCTAAAATAGGTACGAGCCTATAACGACCCGACCAGTCGTTTTGAGCTCTAGCGCGTCATTCAGAAGTTTGAGGTCATGAGCAGCTCCGTGTCAGGTGTTTTGACTTGTGCGTATGGTCAGAATTGAAATTCGGGAAGTTCAGAGTTAAATCGGAAGAAAAGTTCTCATTTCGGAAGCCTTAAGTTGGGAGAATCGACTAAGATTGGAATTTAGAGTAAACAACCTCGGAATCAGGATCTGAAGGTTCCAGTGGGTTCGTATGATGATTTTGTACTTGGGCGTATGTCCGGATCGGGTTTTGGATGATCCGGGAGCGTTTCGGCATATATTGCGGAAGATAGAATTTTAGAAGAAATTTTATTTGGGTTGGAAGGCATTTCAGTGTTATAGACGTCCGTTTGGGATTCCAAGTCCGGGAATAGCTCCGTGTGGTGATTCTAGAGTTGGGAGCGCAATCGGATGTCCGGAGGTCATTTTGAAGTCATTTGGCTAAAGATAGAAATTTGAAAGTTTTTGAAGAATCCGACCGGAAGTGGAAATTTTGATAGCAGGTTCGGAATGCGATGCCGGAAGTTTGAGCAGGTCCATAATGTTGAATATGACTTGCTTGCAAAATTTGATGTCATTCCGTGTAATATAGGTCGGTTCGGCGCATTGTTAGCGAATTCAAGAACTTAAAGTTCTTAAGTTTGATTTTAGGCGTTTTGAGGTGTGATTCTGAGTTTTAGCGTTATTTTGGGTGTTCCGAGGCTCTAGCAAGTCCGTGGGATGATTTAGGACTTGTTGTAACGCTCGGTTTGAAGTTCCGAGGGATCGGGTGGGTTCCGAGTAGGTCCCGGGATGTCCTTACGCTAAAATATAGTTGTTGCAGGTCAGAGGGGTCAATTCTCTGAACCCACCACCGCGGTCCGCGGTGGAGGGGCTGGGTCACTGGTCCGACTTTGGAGGGAGGCTTATATCTTTTGATCTACAAGGTAATTTGAGATGATTCAAAATCGAACGTTGTATCCCTTCGTGTCTAGTTTCTAGAAAGGTAAATAAATCGTAATTTGGACATCTGTAGAGAAAGTTATGGTCAAAATACTAAAGCATGTCACTGCAGTCATTTTTGTCACGACCCAGAATCCTAATCCGGGTCGTGATGGCGCCCAACGACGGGGTTAGGCAAGCCAACACAAATTACACTAAGTGTTACCCTTCCCATCTAATCGAACAAGTCAATAATTACCAGTTTAAAACAACTAACATGATACTAGCCTTGAGTTGCAGGAAAAATCATAGTAAATACAAGGCTGAAATAAAACATATACATATCTATACAATCCAAAACCCAAAATATACATACACTACGCGTGTGTACCAGGAACTAGTGTCACGAGTGTCATGGGCGACTATTGAATATACAATGACTACAATATATACAGAGGCTCAGTCTTAATGAAATGGACAGAGAATATAACAAAAGAACTCCAGGGTGATGCAAGGAAGTCGCCGGGAAAGCAGTTCACCGTGAAGTATGACCACGCTATCAATATCTAGCACCGGCCTGATAATCAGACGTACCAGCCTCCGGACCTGTACAATCAAGTACAGAAAAGAAAAGAAAGTGCAGCATGAGTACATATTAAATAAATATGTACCCAGTGAGTATCCCTCCTAAACTCGAAGAAGTAGTGACGAGAGGTCGACTCGATACTCACTAAGGTCCAACAATAATAACATATGGTAGAGTATAATGAAATACAGTAGGCATGTCAGGGGGATAAGCAACAAGTATATATATCAAGAGAAGAAATCCAAACAATTGTTGAACTAAACAATAAAGCACTTTCAAGGATAAAACCACCGAACGAAACAATAATCACAAATTCTTAGATCAGCCGTGGCGTACGGCCCGCTCCCATAAGGTACCTTCTAAACTCGTTATGGCTTACGGCCAGTTCCCATATGAATCTCAAGTATTTCTCAACACTGTCGTGGCGTACGGCCTGATCCCATATATATATCACAATTACTTCTCAACACTGGAGTGGCGTACGGCCCGATCCCATATATATTCAATTACTTTCAACACTGTCGTGGCGCACGACCTGATGCCATATTCATTTCAATTTCTTTTCAACACTGTCGTGGCGTACGACCTGATCCCATATATTTCACAATTTCCTTACAACTGTGTCGTGGCGTACAACCCGATCCCATATAGACATAATCACTCTCAAACCTGCCGTGGCGTACGGCCCGATCCCAATATCTTACAATACTTACTTTCCATAACAAAATTAATTGCCGTTCAACAATTTTCCGTAAAGCCTCAGGGGAACAACACTATACAAAACATAATCTCATAGTACATAAGGCGTCACAATAAACCATATAAAGCATTACAAGGAAAACATATTAGGCATTACGAGAAAAGCATATAAGGCATTACTAGAAAGCATACAAGGCATGATGTGGGCCTAACTACCCGGACATAACAATAATAGTCGCTACGTATGGACTCTCGTCACTTGGCGCGTACGTAGCCCCCAAACAATTTACACATAGAATATACATCACCTCTGGGTACAATTCCCTCTTACAAGGTTAGAAAGGAGACTCACCTCGTATCGAATCTACCCCTCGGACCACAATTGTGCCTGGAACTCCAAACACTACACCTAGGGACTCGCAACTAGCCAAAAGGTATACAATAATATCAATGCATGCACAAAGTGGGAAGTTATCCTAGTTATTCAATAAAATCGCTATTCTTGAAAAATTTCCAAAATTCCAACCCCAGTCCCGCATGATCAAGTCCTGAAAATTCTTGAAGGGATCACTCACCCATAGACTAAGGATCATTAAGGTGTGATTTCTACTCGAATTCATGGCCTAGAATGGAAAATCACAAAATCCTCAAGAACCCTAAAATTACTAACTAATTATATGATTTTTAGATAATTTATTAGGGAATTTAACTAGGAATTAATGTTTGAAACTAGAAAGTTATGGGGTTTTACTTACCTCTTACTGGAACTGGTTGTGGGCAGATTTTTCTCAAGCTCCTAAGCCTTTAAATGGAGTTTGAAAGTGAAAAATGAAGAAGAACCCAAAATTGGCACTTATACACTGCTGGCTACAGCGAATTCCGCACCTGCGGCCCTTGGACTGCACCTGCGGTCCCGCGACTGCGGCCTGGAGCTCGCACCTGCGGACATTGGGCAAGGGGGCTGAGGATCGCACCTGCGGAGGGGTTTCCGCACCAGCGGACCCGCTCCTGCGGAATTCGTTCCGCACCAGCGGAGGATCTGCACCTGCGAGGCTGGGACCGCAGGGGCGGTCCCGCACCTGCAGCTGGGCAACCGCACCTACGGCCACACCAGCAACAGCTGCACCGGCAGTTGTTTTAGCTGGTTTTTGGCCTCGTGTGGTGTCCGGGAAGCACCTGGGCCAGCCCGAGCCCCCGTCCAAATATACCAACAAGTCTGTATTCATGATACGGACTCGCTCAAACTTCCGGAACATGGAAAACAACAAGGAAATTCAAAATTCAACCCCAAATACCAAATTGAATCAACTTAAGAACTTAAGAATTCTAGAATTCACTTCATTGTGCCGAACGGGCCTATGCTACTAGAAATGACTTCAAATTTTGCAGACAAGTCATAAATGACATAACGGAACTGTTCCCGGTCTCAGAATTTCATTCGGACCTCAAGAACATAAAATCACATTCCAAACCAAATTTCAAATTCTATGAGATTTCTCAAAACTTCATTAACTCTAACTTTTCCATTTTGATCTGAAACCCGTCAAATCAAGTCCGTTTCTTACCAAATTTCACATATAACTTAAATAACACATATTGAACCTATTTCGGGCTCCGAAATCATAATACGGGCCCGACAGCACAGGTTTCACTTCAAGGTTCATTTTCATAAAGCCTTTAATATTTTCATAAAATAATTTTCTTTAAAAATTCATTTCTCGAACTTGGGTCCTCGGAATTCGATTCCGGGCATACGCCCAAGTCCTATATTTTCCTACGGACCTTCCGGGACTGTCAGATCACGAATCCGGGTCCGTTTACCAAAAATGTTGACCAAAGTCAATTTTATTCAATTAATTATCATAAATTCAACTCTTAATCAAATTTTTACATAAGGGCTTCCTGGCTACGCGCCCGGGCTGTGCACACACATCGAGGTGAGATTAACGGAGGCTTTCAGAGCCTCGAAACACAGTCAAAATTAGATTCACATAAGATTACCCCTTAGGGTCATCACAATCTCCCCCTCTAAAACAAACGTTTGTCCTCGGACGGACGTAGAATCGTACCTGAAGTGCCGAATAGCTGTGGATACTGGCTCATCGACTGGTTGGCCCCTCCACTGGACCTTTACGGTAGAAATTCTCTTAGACCTCAACTGGTGGTCCTTTCTATCAATAATAGTAACTGGCTCCTCCTCGAAGCCCAACTTCTCATCTAACTGAATAGTGATGAAATCAATCACGTGAGAGAAATCGGCATGATAACTCCGGAACATGGATACATGAAATACTGGATGAACTCTCAATAAGGAGGGAGGTAAAGCGAGCTCATAAGCAACCTCCCCGACACGCCTCAACACCTCGAAAGGGCCTATAAACCTGGGGCTCAGCTTGCCCTTCTTCCCGAATCTCATAACACCCTTCATCGGCGAAATCTTCAACATAACCTTATCTCCCTCCATAAATGCCACATCACGCGCCCGCTGATCCGCGTAGTTCTTTTGCCTAGACTGTGTTGTACGAAGCCTTTCCTGAATAATCTTCACCTTTTCCAAGGCATCTCTCACCAGATTTGTACCATAAAGCTTGGCCTCGCCAGGCTCAAACCACCCAATCGAAGAACGACATCGCCGACCATATAAAGCCTTGAATGGAGACATCTGGATGCTGGACTGATAACTATTATTGTATGCAAACTCCGCTAAAGGAAAGAACTGGTCCCATTGACCGCCAAAGTCAATCACAAAAGCCCTGAGCATATCCTCCAAAATCTGAACTGTACGCTCCGACTGACCATCAGTCTGAGGGTGAAATGCTGAGCTGAGATCTATCTGAGTGCCCATCTCACTGTGCAATGCTCTCCAGAAGTGCGAGGTGAACTGAGGACCTCGATCTGATATAATAGACACTTGCACCCCATGCAATCGGACAATCTCTCGAATGTAAATTTGAGCCAGCCTCTCTGTCGTATACGTAGTAGCCATAGGAATGAAATGCGCTGATTTGGTAAATCCAAAGTCCGAGGCAACCCAACCACAAAGTCCATGGTGATGCACTCCCATTTCCACTCAGGAATGGGCATCTGCTAAAACAGGCCTCCTGGCCTCTGGTGCTCGTACTTAACCTGCTGACAATTGAGACACCTAGCAACATACTGCACTATATCTTTCTTCATCCGCCTCCACCAGTAGTGCTGCTTCAAATCATGGTACATCTTCGTCGCACCCGGATGAACAGAATACCAAGACTTGTGGGCTTCTTCTAAAATTCTCTTCCTCAAGCCGTCAATATTAGGAACACATAAACGGCCCTGGAGCCTCAAGACACCATCCTCGCCCAAAGTAACCCCCTTGGCCCTGCCTTGGACCACTACATCCAGAAGCTCTGCAAGGAATGGATCATCAAACTGTCGAGCCTTAATCTCCCCCAACAATGAAGACTGAGCAACTACATGAGCCAAAACTCGACGAGGCTCTGAAAGGTCCAATCTCACAAGGCGATTGGCCAAGGACTGAATGTCCAAGGCTAAAGGTCTCTCCTCAGCTGCAATGTAGGCCAAGCTACCCATACTCGCTGCCCTCCTGCTCAAAGCATCTGCTACTACATTCGCCTTGCCCAGGTGATATAAAATAGTGAGATCATAATCTTTTAACAACTCAAGCCATCCCCGCTGCCTCAAGTTAAGGTCCCTCTACTTAAGCAAGTACTACAGGCTGCGGTGGTCAGTGTAGACCTCACAAGATGCACCATATAGATAATTCCGCCATATCTTCAAAGCATGAACAATCGCCGCTAACTCCAAATCGTGCACAGGGTAATTCTTTTCATGAATCTTCAGTTGTCGCGAAGCATAAGCAATAACCCTGCCATCCTGCATCAGCACACACCCCAACCCAATGTGTGAAGCGTCGTAATACACAGTATACATCCCAGAAACGGAAGGCAATGACAGAACTGGTGCTGAGGTCAAAGCTGACTTGAGCTTCTGAAAGCTCGCCTCACACTCGTCAGACCACCGAAACGGGGCATTCGTCAGTGGGGATGCAATAAAGGAGAATCCCTCCATGAATCGACGGTAATAGCCTGCTAAACCTAGAAAACTCCTGATCTCTGAGGCTGAAGTAGGACGCGGCCAACTCTGAACCGCCTCAATCTTCTGGGGATCAACCTTGATACCTTCTCCGGATACCACATGCCCCAAAAATGCCACGGAATCTAACCAGAACTCGCACTTGGAGAACTTAGCATACAACTTCTGTTCCCGCAAGGTCTGGAGCACAACTCTCAAGTGCTGCTCATGCTCACCCAGGCTCCGCGAATAAATCAAGATGTCATCAATGAAGACGATGACGAAGGAATCAATATACGGCCTGAATACCCTATTCATCAAGTCCATGAATGCTGCTGGGGCATTAGTTAAACCAAAGGACATCACCAGGAACTCATAATGGCCATATCTGGTACGAAATGCAGTCTTCGGAACATCTGAAGCCCGAATCCTCAGCTGATGATAACCCGATCTCAAGTCAACCTTGGAAAACACTAGAGCACCCTTTAACTGATCAAACAAATCATCGATGCGCGGCATAGGATACTTATTCTTGACGGTCACTTTATTTAGCTGGCGATAGTCAATGCACATCCGCATAGACCCATCATTCTTCTTCACAAATAAGACTGGAGCACCCCACAGCGACACACTCGGCCTGATGAACCCCTTGGCCAATAGCTCCTCAAGCTGCTCCTTCAACTCCTTTAGCTCCTTAGGAGCCATACGATAAGGAGGAATGGAAATAGGATGAGTATCCGGAGCTACATCAATACAGAAGTCAATATCTCGATCTGGAGGCATGCCTGGAAGATCCGAAGGAAACACATCCGGAAACTCTCGAACAACAGGCATTGAATCAATGGTAGGAGACTCGGCGGTGGTGTCCCGCACATAAGCAAGGTAGTCCAAACAACCCTTCTTGACATATGCCGAGCCTTTATGAAGGAAATGACCCGGCTGGAGGCACCAACGGAAGAACCTCTCCATTCTAGTCTAGGCGACTCAGGCATGGCTAAAGTGACTGTATTGGCATGGCAATCTAACACAGCATGATAAGGATATAGCCAATCCATGCCTAGGATAACCTAAAAATCAATCATATCCAGCAATAAAAGATCTGCTCTGGTATCGACTCCGCAGAAAGTGACCACACAAGATCGGTAGACTCGATCTACCACCACAGAATCACCCAAGGACTCACGAGGGATATCCAAAAAATGAGCAAATAGTACGTAAACATATGAATACATGGATCCTGGATCAAATAGTACCGAAGCCTCCCTACCACATACTGAGATAATACCTGTGATTACGGCGTCTGAGGCCACTGCATCTGATCTGGCCGGGATGGCATAAAATCTGGCTGAGGCTCCTGAAGATTGAACTCCCCCAGAGTAAACAGGAACTAACTGACCTCTTCCTGGCTGGCCTCCCCCTCTAGGACGTCCCCTGCCGACATGTCCTCCACCTCGAGGCGGTCGGACTACTGGCGCTGAACTCCTAGGCTGATAACTCTGCTGCACTGCCTTGTCTCGATACCTGGGACAATACCTCTACGTATGACCCCGCTCCCAACACACGAAACAACCTCCTGGTGCTACAACCTGCTGCCCAAAAGGAGGAAGAACCCTGAATAGCCGAAGGGCGGTGTGAACCCTCCGGTAAGGCACTGAAATAGGAACTAGAGGATCTCTGATGGCTGGAATAACTAGTGGGTGCACCCTGGGTGGCTGGGGGACGATAGGAACGCTATGGCATAGCGCCGAACTGAGGCCTCGCTGAAACACCCCTGGGAGGTAGTGGAGGTGCTGAATATGAAGGCCTGCTGAACTGGCCACCTCCGAACTAACCTCTACCCCTAGTTGGAGCACCCCTGAAGTCACTTGTGAACCTAGCCCTCTTGTCCTGCTGACCTGGTTAACCCTGCTCCCTGCTCCTCATACGCTAACCCTCAATCCATCGAGCTATCTTGACTACAAGCTGGTATGTGGTACCCATCTCTACCTCTCTGGCCATAGAGGCCCTAATTCCTGGATGCAAGCCTGCCACAAACCGCCGCACCCTCTCAGCATCAGTAGGCAATATCATAAGGGCATGGCGAGACAACTCGAAAAATTTAGCCTCATAATCAGTCACTGACATCTTCCCCTGCTCTAGTCGCTCAAACTGACCCCGTAGCTCCTCCCTCTCAGAAGGTGGAATGTATCTGTCTAGAAATAGCTGAGCGAACTGATCTCAAGTGACAAGAGGAGAATCTGCTGCCCTGTTGAGAATATATGACTTCCACCACCTGCGAGCTCTGCCCTCTAACTGAAATGTGGTGAAATCCACTCCATGGGACTCAGAAATCCTCATGTTGTGCAGTCTGTCCCTGCACCTATCAATAAAATCCTGAGCATCCTCTCCCCTCTCACCACGGAAGACTGGAAGGCGGAGTCGGGTCCATCTATCCAACATCTTCTGTTGGTCACCCTCTGCGACTGGCCTAGGCTCTGGGGCTGCTACTATGGGCTGAACCCCTCCCACGGGCGTGGTGCCCGGGGTATGATGTGTTGCTGATGCCTGACCTGCGGCCTGAGCGGTAGGAGTCTAGACTCCCCCTCCTGCCTGAGAAGTAGCAGGGTCGGCTGGAAATAAACCAGCCTGAAACATAGTGTCCATGAATCTCAGCATACGGCCCATGACCTCTTGTAAGCCTGGCCCCGTCATGAAATCCACTACAGCAGGTGCTACCGGAGGCACCTCATCTTGCTCCTCCATAATAGGGTCCTCTGGTGGTGCCACTGGTATAGCTCTGGGACGCCCTCGTCCC
>ML281124.1:0-21087 GCA_005239495.1 Nicotiana undulata | reverse complement strand
TGGAAAAATACTACACACTTAGATATTCAATACAAAACAAGGAAATGAAGAAATAAACATAAATGGGTAAGAAATCCTTAACCACAATGGTGAAATCTTCAAGACCCAAGTGTGTGTGCTAAGCCCTAGCTTCAAAACTTGTTCTTCTCTCTCTAAATTATATTTACAAAGCTGAAGATCTCCAAAGATATTCCAAGATCGTGTATAACAATGGGTTGGGGATAAAAATATGAAATTACAAATCTGCCCAGAATTTCCCAGAAAATGACCTATGCGTCCGCGTCCAGACCTTCGCGTTCGCGAAGGTATGTGGTTAGTAGTCTTCCCGTTCGCGGCTACCTTGACTGTGTTCGCGATGCAATGGTTCCTGAAGCACCGCGTTCGCGGTGAACACCACGCGTTCGCGTAGGCTTAATTCCTCAGCAGTTCAATTTATTCTTCACGTTTGCGTCTGGGTTACCGCGTCCGCGTTAGTTTTAACTTCCGAAGCTACGCGTTCGCACTATGCCTTCGCGTTCGCGAAGGGCAATTAACTGGGCAGATTTCCCTTGTCCAATTTTTCTCCTTTTTTGACTTGTTTTCACATTATTTTTGCCACAATCACTTCTAAACCATTTGACACCTGAAATATACCAATAAACATAAATAATGTCTTAGTTTCTCAATAAAATTACACAAAAGATTAAGTATTAAGAGGAGATAAGTTGGTAAAATACCGACTTATCAGGATGCCCCTGCGTCCTCTAGCGAGCAAAGGATTCTTCAGGCTCTAGGGTCAACCGGTTTCTGCGGTTAGCCCCTCTAGAGTTCGCAGGCACTGACCCAGAGGCTGATCCTCAAGATTTTGTAGATGAAATGTAGAAGACCCTCCGGGTTATGAAGGCTACTGAAACAGAGGGAGTTGAGTTAGCTTCCTATCGTCCAAAGGGAGCAACATATTCGTGGTTTGAGATGTGGGAGAGTTCCCGTGGAGAGGGGAGCCCTCCGGCGAGGTGGGTTGAGTTTGTAGACGCTTTCATGGATCATTTCTTGCCTGTCGAGGTTATGGCAGATCGTGCTGCAGAGTTTGAGGTCCTTAAGCAGGGCCACATGAGTGTGTGGGAGTACCATATGGAGTTTGTGCGCTTGTCCAAGTATGCTACCCATATGATGCCGACTATGGAGGCCAGAGTTCATCGGTTTGTTCAGGGCCTTGGTCCCTTGGTTGTCAATGAGGCTGCTACAACTGCTTTGCATTCAGATATGAACTATGGTAAGATTGTGCATTTTGCCCAGGCTATAGAGGCCCGAAAATTGAAAATAAGAATGGAGAGAGAGGGTAGTAGTAGGGCTCGATCAGCGGGAAACCTTGGGAGCTCAGTTGGAGGTGGGAGATCGGCTCTTGGGAGAGGGTCATCAGGTCCATCTCATTCCTATGCTCAGTCCTCAACCAGTGCGCGGCCATCAGGGAACAGTTATCAATAGGGAGGTCGTTTTGGGCCCGATTTAGATAGCAAGAGGTTCGACCAGTCAGGTCATTCTGGTGGGAGGTTTCAGTTGCAGCGAAGGGCCCCATGTCCTAAGTGTGGGAGGTTCCATTCTGAGCCATGTTACTTGGATATTCCGGTATGCTAAAGATGCGGAGTGAGGGGTCATATCCAGTGGGATTGTCGTGCGCCTAGTCAGGGCACAGGTAGGGGCACTGCTCAACCGTCCAGTTCTTCAGCCGCTACATCTTCAGCACGCCATCCACCTCCAGAAGGGGCGCGGTGCAGCTAGAGGTAGAGCACGGGGTCAAGCGGGACCCAGTCGGTTCTATGCTTTGAGTGGTCGTCTGAGTGCGGAGGCTTCTCCAGATGTTGTCACAGGTATTCTGACTGTCCAATTGCTTGATGTTTGTACTCTTATTGATCTGGGGTCCTCTTTGTCATATGTTACTCCATTTATTGCTTCGAGTTTTGGGATAGTTACCGAACAGCTTCATGAGTCGTTCTCAGTGCCGACTCCGGTTGGTGATTCTATTACGGCCACGCGAGTCTATAGGAATTGTGTTGTTACGGTGTGTGGTCGAGATACCACGGCCGATCTTATCGAGTTGGAGATGTTAGATTTTGATGTAATCATGGGAATGGATTGGCTTTATTCGTGCTTTGCTAAACTCGACTGCGGAACCAGAATTATGAGGCTCGAATTTCCTAACGAGCCCGTTATTGAATAGAAAGGGTGTGATGTGGTGCCGAAGGGCAGGTTTATTTCCAATCTTAAAGCCTCCAAGATGATCAGGAAAGGATGTATCTATCATTTGGTCCGGGTTGCGAACACCACTTCAGAGGTGCCTGCTCCCGAGTCCGTGCCGGTTGTGAATGAGTTTATTGAAGTGTTTCCAGATGAGCTTCCTGGAATTCCGCCAGATAGAGAGATCGATTTCGGGATTGATGTATTGCCAGATACGCAACCAATATCTATTCCATCTTACAGAACAGTGCCAGCAGAATTGAGAGAGTTAAAGGAGCAATTGAAAGATCTATTAGAAAAGGGTTTCATTCGGCCAAGTGTGTCGCCTTGGGGCGCACCGGTTCTTTTTGTCAGAAAGAAAGATGGATAGCTTCGAATGTGTATTGATTATCGGCAGCTCAACAAGGTCACCATCAAGAATAAATATCCACTGCCTCGGATAGATGAGCAGTTACAAGGTGCTAGGTTCTTCTCAAAGATTGATTTACGGTCAGGGTACCACCAGTTAAAGATCAGGGAGCAGGATATTCCTAAGACCGCCTTCAGGACTCGTTATGGGCACTTTGAATTTCTAGTAATGTCTTTTGGGCTAACCAATGCCCCGGCATCTTTTATGGATCTTATGAATCGGGTTTCAAGTCGTTTTTTGACTCCTTCGTGATAGTCTTCATTGATGATATCCTTGTTTATTCGGGAAGTCAGGAAGATCATGCTAATCACCTCAGGGCGGTTCTGCGGACTCTTTATCAGCACCAGTTATATGCAAAGTTTTCAAAATGTGAGTTTTGGCTAGAATCAGTCACCTTTATGGGCCACGTTGTTTCTAGGGAAGGGATTCAAGTTGATCCCCAAAAGATTGCAGCGGTAAAGGATTATCCTAGACCAACGACCCCGACGAAGATTCGCAGTTTCTTGGGTCTAGCTGGGTATTATCGGAGGTTTGTTGAGGGATTCTCTACTCTCGCCTCCCCATTGACTAAGCTAACGCAGAAAGCAGTTAAGTTTCAGTGGTCCGATGCTTGTGAGAAGAGTTTTTAGGAATTGAAGTCGAGATTGACTTCGGCACCAGTGTTGACCTTGCCAGAAGGTTCAAAGGGATTCGTGGTTTATTGTGATTCTTCGAGAGTTGGTTTGGGGTGTGTGTTGATGCAATGTGGTAAAGTTATAGCGTATGCTTCAGGCAGCTCAAGAGTCATGAGAAGAATTATCTGACGCATGATTTGGAGCTCACAGCGGTTGTGTTTGCATTGAAAACTTGGCGGCATTATCTTTATAGGGTCCATGTGGACGTGTTCACGGACCACAAGAGTCTTCAATATTTATTCAAGCAGAAGGATTACGACATGAATATTTTGTACCATCTAGGAAAGGCGAATGTGGTAGCCGACGCTCTTAGTCGGAAATTCATGGGTAGCTTGGCACATTTGGAGGTCGGTCAGAGGCCTTTGGCTCGGGAGGTTTATCAATTGGCCAGACTTAGGGTCTGTGTTTCGACCTCAGGTGAGGAGAAAGTTGTGGTGCGTTATGGAGCAGAGTCCTCGCTTGTAGCGAAAGTTAAGGAAAAGCAATTCAGAGACCCAACATTGATACAATTGAGGGAAACGATTTTAAATCACAAGATTTCAGCTTTTTCACTCGGCAATGATGACGGTATCTTGCGGTGTCAGGAGAGACTATGTGTTCCAGATGTGGATGATCTCCGGGAGAGGGTAATGGCAAAGGCTCATAATTCCAGGTATTCTGTTCACCCGGGTTCTACGAAAATGTATCACGATCTCAAGGAAATTTATTGGTGGGGTAGTATGAAGAGGGGTGTGGCGGACTTTGTGGCTAGATGTCCGAATTGTCAGCAGGTGAAGGCCGAGCATTAGAGGCCCGGTGGGTTGACGCAGCTCTTGGAAATACCGATGTGGAAATGAGAAATGATCAATATGGACTTCGTGGTAGGGTTACCTCGCACTCAATGCAAGATCGACTCAATTTGGGTAATAGTGGATCGACTCAAGAAATCAGCTCACTTCTTACCAGTCAAGTCCATCGATACTGCAGAGTAGTACGCTCATTTGTATATCAAGGAAATAGTCAGACTTCATGGCACTCCAGTTTCTATTATTTCGGATCGAGGGGACCAGTTCACAGCTAACTTTTGGAGGAAATTTCAACAAGGTTTGGGTACTCAGGTAAATCTCAGCACGGTTTTCCACCCGCAGACTGATGGTCAAGCAGAGCGGACTATTCAGATGCTTGAGGATATGTTACGGGCTTGTGTTTTGGATTTCAAGGGTAGCTGGGATGATCACTTGCCGCTTATAGAGTTTGCTTACAATAACGGCTTCCAGGCTACTATTCAGATGGCCCCATTTGAGGCATTGTACGGGAGGAGATGTAGGTCTTCGATCGGATGGTTTGTGGTTGGTGAGGCAAAATTGTTAGGATCGGATCTTGTGCACCAAGCTATGGGAAAATTTAGAGTCATTCAGGAGAGGATAAAAACTTCTCAGAGTCGTCAGAAATCCTATGCGGATGTTCATCGTAGGGATTTAAAGTTTCAAGTAGATGATTGGGTATTCTTGAAGGTATCTCCCATGAAAGGGGTGATGCAGTTTGGGAAGAAAGGGAAATTGATCCCTAGGTATTTCGGGTCGTATCGAATCGCTCAAAGGATAGGGCAAGTCGCGTATATGCTGGAATTGCCCCCTGAAATGTCATTAGTGCACCCGGTATTCCATGTGTTTATGTTGAAGAAAGTGGTTGGAGATCCATCCGCCATCATGCCAGTTGAGATTAATGAAGAATTATCGTACGAAGAGGTTCCAGTTGCTATTATTGATAGGCAAGTCTGTAGGTTGAGGAACAAAGAAATTGTTTCAGTTAAAGTGTTGTGGCGAAGTCAACGGGTCGAGGAAGCCACGTGGGAAGCGGAGAATCAAATGAAAGAAAAATATCCCCATTTGTTTGAACAAGTCTAGTAATGATCGTGAGAACTGCCATCTCTAAGTGAATACACCTTTGTGTTTAATTTTGTGCAAGAACACTTCACTCTCCTAATTACCTTACTATTGTAACCTCTCAAAGTTGTGCCATATTTGTGTAACATTGTGATTGTTTGGGTAATGTGCAGCTCTTTGAAGTAAGCTAAAATTATGTGCAATTCATGTGGTAGTTAGATGATATGCAAGGTGTGGTGTTAACAGAATTATGTGCAAATTGTTGGAGTAAGTAAGATTGTGTGAAACTCGTGTGATGGTTAAATGATAAGTGTATATTAGTAATGATTAATTGAAGTGTATGTGGCATGTGGAAGTAATTGAATATATGCAAGATGTTGAGGTAACAAGATTATATACAAGTTGTTAGAATAACTGCATTGTGTAGCATTTAATTGGTCAAGAACATGTGTTTCGGGGGCTCTCTGACAGGTAGATAGGCCTTATTACAGAGGAAACTCTGGCAAAAATTTTAGAAAATATCGGAGTTAGTGAAAATTGCGGGTCGGCATATTGTGTATTCAAAACCAAATGACTTTCCGATCCTCATTCGAGGATGAATGATTTTAAGTGGGGGAAGATGTAAAGACCCGTAAAATTCTATGTCTGGAATAATGCCCGGAATAGGTCCCTGTGTTGTTATAACTGTAGACACTCTTAAAGCGGACCTATTTTGAGTAAAAAGTACCCCAAAGCTTGAAAAATAATATTTTCCAAAATTGTGATGTTATGCGACGCACTATACGATCGCATAACGTGTATGCGGACCAAATAATGGTCGCATACCTGGACAGGCTACTGTCCAAATTGAGGAAAACTATCCGGCCCAGAATGCGATCGCATTTTGGATATGCGGACTGCATAGTTGTCGCATTCTTGCCCCACGGTTCTTGTGAAGGAGGTTATGCGACGCACTATGCGATCGCATAACAGGTATGCGGACCGCATAGTGGTCGCATACCTGGGAAGATTGTTTTCCAATTTTGGCCCATTTGAGGGCCAACTATGCGACAGTAATGCGGACCGCATAGCAAGAATGCGATCGCATTCCTGACCGCTTTTCTGTGTCGGGGCTCCTATTTTCTAAATTTAAAACCCGACCCCCTGTTTAATAAAACACCCATCCCCTTCATTTTTAAGGAATTTCTGAACAAAATAGAGAGAGGGGAGAGAGGGTTCTTGAGAGAGAAAGCTCTTTCTTCATCAAATTGATTTTTCCAAAATCACTCAAGCCTGGGAATTTCGAGTAATCTTCTTCTTCATTCTAACAGGTATGTCCCCACCCCATTTCCCTTAAATTTCCAGATTTATGGTTAATGGTAGAACTCCCCTAAATGGGTTCTTGAAGATGAAAGTGAAGAACCTTTCATGCATGTTCATATTGTCACAATCTAGTAAAGGGAAGTGGGTTAGAGTAAATAATCACAAAGAGGGGGTTGGTAATCTGAGGGGTCTCATAGCATTCGATAAATGCCTAGGCGAGTTCGAATTGTGTCCATGATTCCCAATTCTAAGATGAATGTGTTACATTATGAATTAGATTGACGTTTCTTGACGGTCCGGTGATTTGGGAATAGGAACTAGAAGGGAACTTCGACTCCAGGTATGTATGGCTAACTTTAACCTTTGTAGAATCCTCTTGTTGGTGTCCGAGCATACGGTATGTGTACTTTGTTTGAGAATATGTGAATTGACTGTCCAATTGTGTTGAGGCGTAATACTTCACTCCCTGAATTTCTATTTGACTACTATGCTAGTTGAGATGGTGAAAAGTGGTTTGTTGTGCATATCTTGTTATGTCCAAAGCTTGTAAAATGCTCGAGGGCATCGATATGAAAGTATGTGTTAATGAATGAAAGAATGTTAATATTCCCAAGTATGGGAATGTATATAATGGCTAAAAACCGTGCGTGGTAAATAATGAAAAAGGGTATTGTGAAATGATGTAATTGAGTTGAACGATTATGGCAACACCGTGTACATGAATTACTGCTTAGTGAGAGTCATTGTGCCTTGAGTCCACATAGCGAATTGTTGATATGAACTTGTGTTACTTGTAATGAAGATCCTTATGATTTAATTGTTGTGATTGTTGTTATGAAATGTGATTGTCTGGTGGGATCGGGTTGCACGCCACAACACGGAGTAATAAGGTGGGCGAGATAATAAGGGTGGACGAGGTAATGAGGGTTGCCGAGGTAATAAGGATGGAATGTGGTTGTGCTGAAATGAGAATCTATGAAACTCTTGAATATGGTGGTGTTGAAATGAGAATTTGTGAAACTCTTGAATATGGTGGTTGTCACACCTCCTTTTTCACTACCCCGGATTAATGAATGGGTAATAAGGGAGTTTTTCCACTTTAAGTGACATTATTCAGATTTGGGAATTATTTATTATTTCAGAGTCGCCACCCGGATTTTTGACGATATTCCGGGACACTGTTTATTTTGAAATCCCAAACCGAGGAAATTTTGACTCTGTTTTAAGTTGTCTGCGACCAAAAATCCGAGTAAGGAATTCTGTTAACCCCGGAGAAGGTGTTAGGCATTCCCGAGCTCCGTGGTTCTAGTACGGTCGCTTAACTATTAATATTTTGCCTAAGTTATATGATTATTTATGCGTCTTAGCCTATTGTGCATTTATCCTTTTAACTTTAAGTCCGCTCTTATTATTTATGGAATTATCTTGAAACAAGTCACGATGACGTGCACTTGTTTGTTTTTGGACACATTGTAATTGCGCCACATGAAATGCACCCACAATTACAACGTGTAATTTTATTATTGTTTAGAGTCGGGGACATGAGTTGCCACACCCGAGTGTAGATTATATAGTCATGTCTATGGTCATGACAGTTTAAAATGCCTATTTGAGGCGATATTCAATTATTCTCTAAGTTTTAGAATTTTTTATCTAAAAGAGGTATTTTTAGCTTTACGGGGTATGTATATAGATCATTTTTTGATATTTTATGGATTTATCTTGGGACAAGTCACGATGACGTGCACTTGTTATTTTTGGACACATCGCAACCACGTCACATGAAATGCACCCGCGATTGCTATGTGTTTATTTTAATTAATGTTCGAAGTTGTGGTCGGGTCGCATAAAATGCAAACTCGAATTGAGATTTACGTATCGTGACCATGCTACGGGAACCGTACCCATTTCCACGAAAATGTATTAATCGTGCCTAAAACAAGCTACTATTTTCATTAATTGTTTATTTCCTAAAGTTTGAGATTAAGGACAAGAGTTTATGTAATTTATTTGTGAAAAACGAGTACACTTTAACTAAAATATGGTGAAGCAGGTATACTACAATCATTCAAAGATTTTGTCCATTTATAAAGGAAAGTTAATATTATTAGTAGGTAAGGGATTGAAGTCACTTGACTTAACATTGCAATACTGACAGATGAAGCATCGTATAAGAAAATATATCTACTGCTAAAAGACAAACAACTAGCCCAATTCAACCATGCATCTTGACAAATGAGATCATATTAAAATCGATAGAAACCCAGATTGTATTAACAAAACTTATTCACTTTATACTTTAACCTATTTAGCACATACGGGCTGATAATGAGAAATCAGAGACGATGTAATTGAGAAAAACGCGATATTATACTATTCATGGGTAAAAATGAGCTAAGAAAAGAAAGGGACCTTGTGTGAATCTATGAATATTTGGCGAAATTTTACATCTAAACATTGAATATTCAATAAGGACATCAACGTCAAACAAGAGAAAATAGTTCATCAACATAAATGAGATAGAATTACAGAGTAATTGATGTGTTTACCTCTCAGCAGCAGATGCAAGAACAAATAACCAACTAAAAGCCTGAATGTGAGAAGGAATTTTGACCCACTGATTTTTAGTGAAGCACTAGTAATTTTTGGAGCTCAATCCACAAATAAAGACCAGAAATGAGTCAGAATGGACTGTCAGCAGATAAGAGCAACATCAAAGTTCGCTGAAAAATCACTTTTCCGGCCATAAATTCTCATTATTGATTTTTCTCATGAAAAAGTCGCCGGAGTTTCTCTGTCCGCTAGGTTTTGATCCAGGCAGATTTCATCATTTTCGCTCTTTTCTTTTTGTGTCCAGTTCCGCTTTCTCTCGTGTATATGTGTGTGTTTGTGTTCGATTGGAATTTTAACGGAGGGGGTCGCTTGGAAGAAGGCCGCAACCAATTTTTGATGGGTGTGTGTGGTGGCTGTTTTTTTTAAGGGAGGTGGGTTGGTGGCGGATCCTGGGCAACTGAAGAAGGAGAAAATGGGTCGTTGGTTGAGGGCTAGCGGCTGGTATTGGGGGTTGTCGACTGCTGCTCTCTGTTGTGAGGAGTTTCGCTGGTTTTTGTCAAAATGAAGAAGAAGAGGTCAAGAGGAAAGCCAGCGCCGCTGCTGGCTTTTTGGTGAGGGAGAGGATCTGGGGATATTTTTTGTATATCCTCTTTTTGTGTTTTTAGGTCTCTATTATATAGAGAAAGGGATTAGGGTTGGAATGTGGCGAATTTGGTTGGGCCTGGGATTATGGGCCCTGAAATTAGGCCAATTTGAAACAAGGACAAATTTTATCTTTAAAAAATGGTCGTCTTACTACTAATTAAATTTATTTTATCAAAATGACCTAATTAACATTTCAACTAATTAAATAAACTAATTGATTAAGCTAATGTATATGTTTTGTGACTTTTATATATTAATCTATCAATTAAAGGGTAATTAATTTTTAAAAATGCGAATTAAACCTAAGATTACATGAAATGAAGAAATGTGACAATTTTTATGATTTTTCTATGATTTTAAAATATTAAACATGCATGAAATGCAACTAAAATAAAGAAGTTCCTAAAATTCATTAAACGTTATTTTTTGATTATTTTTAGAAGTAATTTCCATGCGGGGAAAAAATTTGGTGTTCACAGCTGCCCCTCTTTACTCGAGAACATGAAGGGTTTTCGGGCAAAGATAAAGTGAGCAACCACGAGTAATTTTTGCCCGTTTGGTACTCCATTTGGAAGCATTTTGAAAAAGGTTTAACCGAACCTTGCTTCGGAGATTGCCTACATATCCTTGGCTATAAAGGAATCAGGTCAGTGTAGTTCTGGAAGTTTTGGTAGCTGGGACTACCGGGAAGCTGTGATTTCACTGCTGTTGCTGCTGCTTACTGCTTTCTGAGCTCCTTATTACACCAAAATCCAAAATGAAAAAGACTAAACTACCCTATCAGCTATGAGTTACAAAATTCCTATCTACAAGTCTGCTGAAGCTTGATCTTGAGTCTTGGCTGCTTCTTTATACAGACTTCGATCTGAATCTTGATGCTTGTTCGTTGTAGGTGTTGGTTCAATCTTCTTCAACTTTTCGGATCAAGAAAGGGCATGCATAGCTTGTGACTTCGATCTGTCTTGAGCAGTCTACATCATTTCCGCTTCTGCACCTTGGGTTTGGTCTTCTCTTTTCTTCTTTTCTTTATTCTGAATTGAGACGTCTTCTTTTGGTCGTCTCGAATCCATTGTCCTAAAAATGCAATCTGCACAAAATTAAAAAGCAAACGAACGAAATTTTCTGCCCCAATTTTCACTAGGAAAATTTCGTGAGTTATTGTAAGGAAATCTATACTACTTTATTATTGAAAGCGGTGAAAAGCCGGGAACAGTGCACCCAGAGTTATTGTAGACTAGGGAGTGGGTACCCTATGCCCAAAGGTAAAATCAACTAGGGGTTGGAGACCCTATGTTGGAAGAGAATTGACAGGTTATGCTGTCGTCAAGAAAAGATCACTGGGTTATGCCGGTGTCTGGAAATGAGATTCATCGGGCTATGTCAGCATCAACTAGGGAATGGAGACCCTATGTTGGCATCGAGTTATGTCGGCATCAACTTATGTTGGCATCAACTAGGGAGTGGAGTCCCTATGTTGAAAAATCATCAACTAGGGATTGCAACCCCTATATTGGAAAACGAGACTAGGGAGTGGAGACCCTATGTCTAAACGAACCAAGAAGGATATATTTTTTTTTCTTTTTGTTTTGTTGAGAAAAATCAATTTCAAATTTTCGTTTTTGAGAAAATCATTCTTTTAAACAAATTGCCCCAACGCTTATTTTCTAAGGACATAAATAAACTATTTTTTTTTAAAACAAGATTTTTTTTTTTTTTTTTTTTAAACTATCCTAGGAGAAAATTCATCAGACTATGTTTTCTTATCTTAGGAAAAAGATTCATCAGACTAAGACGTCTATCCTAGGAGAAAGTTCATCAGACTAGGTTTCTTTTTTTTTTCTTTTGGTATCTTAGGAGAAGATTCATCAGACTAAGTCTTTTTTTTATTGGTATCTTATGAGAAAGATTCATTAGACTAAGATGTTTATCCTAGGAGAAAGATTCATCGGACTAGGTTTTTATTATCTTAGGAGAAAGATTCATCAGACTAAGATTTTTATCCTAGGAGAAAGTTCATCAGACTAGGTCTTCTATCTTAGGAGAAAGATTCATCGGACTAAGCCTTCGATCCTAGGAGAAAATTCATCAGACTAGGCCCTTTTTTTTGTTATTATCTTAGGAGAAAGATTCATCAGACTAAGATTTTGATACTAGGAGAAAGTTCATCAGACTAGGTCTTCTATCTTAGGATAAAATTCATCGGACTAAGATTTCGATCCTAGGAGAAAATTCATCAGACTAGGTCCTCTTTTTTTTGGTTATCTTAGGAGGAAAATTCATCAGACTAAGATTTCTGTCCTAGGAGAAAATTCATCAGGCTAGGTCTTTTTTTTGTTAGGAGAAAGATTCATCAGACTAAGATTTCGATCCTAGGAGAAAGTTCATCAAACTAGGTCCCTTTTTGTTATCTTAGGAGAAAGATTCATCGGACTAAGATTTCGATCCTAGGAGAAAATTCATCAGACTAGGTCTTTTTTTGTTTATCTTAGGAGAAAGATTCATCAGACTAAGATTTTGATCCTAGGAGAAAGCTCATTAGACTAGGTCTTCTATCTTAGGAGAAAAATTCATAGGACTAAGATTTTGATCCTAGGAGAAAATTCATCAGACTAGGTCTTTTTTTTGGTATCTTAGGAGAAAATTCATCAGACTAAGATTTTGATCCTAGGAGAAAATTCATCAGACTAGGCATTTTTTTTTTTGGTATCTTAGGAGAAAGATTCATCAGACTAAGATTTCTGTCCTAGGAGAAAATTCATCAGACTAGGTTTTCTATCTTAGGAGAAAAATTCATCAGACTAAGATTTTGATCCTAGAAGAAATTTCATCAGACTAGGTCCCTTTTTTTTGTTATCTTAGGAGAAAGATTCATCAGACTAAGATTTTTATCCTAGGAGAAAGTTCATTAGATTAAGTGTTTTTATTATCTTAGGAGAAAGATACATCGGACTAAGATTTTTATTGGGAGGAAAATCCATCAGACTAGGACTTTTTATCCTAGGAGGAAAAATGTGAAGAGCAATGGCAAAATTTATGCATGCTAGCAAGATAATCAAAGACAAAGATTTGAGAAACTTCCCTTTGTCGGCTCTTCTCTTCTTTTCATTTTTTTTGAACCACTTTCTTTGCACTGCTTTGTTCCTGTTTCAAACAAAGAAAATTTTGTCAGTTTTAAAAGTGGTGGTCGGTTTGTGGCCTTGAGTCCTAGGCAACTTGGCTTTTGCTCAATCAGCCTGAGTCGGCCTCAAGAGACTTTTGTTCTGCACCAGCTCTGATTATTTCACACCCGGTACCATTTGTATTTGTGGCTCAATCAACCTTATCCCAACTGGAGATTTTTGCTTAGGCGACCTTTTCTGATATCTTGAATGGCTTCTTGCCTTTTGTAGCAATTTGACTGTCAGAGGGAATCACCAGTTATCTTTGCTTGCGCCAAGTAGACTGACAAGTGTGTTTTGGGGGGAAGTCTCTGCATGAATCTTCAATGCATGTTGACTGTAACCTTGAATTGCTGGCCAAATTCACTTTGTGCAACTGAAAAGCTGGTAACAGATTTTGAAATCATTTCTTACTCGTTTTGACAAGGACAGACTCAGAGTGAAGGACACAATGATGCAAAGAAACAAGTATTAACAAGCAATGCCCCTGTCGGAAGGATAGAAGGAAGAGAGTTTTTTTTGTTTTTTTCTTATTTCTCGGTAACTAGCCGTAACGATCATGACATGCATTTTGGACTCAGTGGCCGATCTATCAAATTGATCAAATCTTCCCTTTCACCATGCTTATGACCTTTGAAGTCAGGCTTTTTTATGCCAATTCTTCGTATCAGCTTCACGACTCACTTTCGACTAGTGGTGCCCCGAGAGATTTTCACCAACAAGTCTCTCTCATTTATTTTTCTCTACTTACCGGCGCCTTACAGTGCCCATGAGGGTTTTCACTATTAATACTCTCTCATTTCCTCTTTCTTTTTTTTTTCTTTCTTTTTTTTCTTTTCTTTTGTGAGCAACTTGACAGTGTTCTATGTCGTGTGGCAACTGTTTCTCATTCCATGCTTTCTTGCGTGAGCAACTGACAGTGTTCTATGTCGCGTAACAACCGTTGCTCATTGCATGCTTCTCTTGGCATTCTTCAAGGCATATCAAGAGGTCTTTATTCGGAAGGCTTTTGGATAGGTTTGGAAAGGAGGGTTGGCATGAAGGCTTAAATTAGACTCAGAATGAGGGGTTATAAACTTACAACTCTTGGAATCGACTCTTTTTAAAGTGAAATAAAATTTCTGCCCCAGTTTTAGCTACTGGGGATTTTTCTGGATTTTTCTTTTTCCTTTTTTTTTCCTTTTAAGGCTGCCTACGTGTCACGACCCAAAACCTATGGGTTGTCATGGCGCCAGACACCACTGTCAGGCAAGCCAACCCCTTAATCAGTTGAAATACCATCCTGTTTAACAATTTTGAAATCGTTGCCTTTATTGCATTTCATAATCAAATAAATAATTTTTTGTTAATTAAACACGACAAGAAATCTATTTAATTCAATAAAACAAGACTCAACACATCCCCAGAACCCGGTGACACAAGTGCATGAGCAATTTCTAAGAATTTATACAATTATACAACTCTTGTACGAGAAATAAATGGGACAAAGGCAATAGAAATAAAATGTAAGTACACAGAAGGGAGACTCCGGCAGCTGTGAACGCCTCTGGATGAATGCAATCCGTATAAGTCCCCAAATCGATCACTGTACTACAAAGGTACCTGTGCAACTAAATGCACAGAAAGTGTAGTATGAGTACATATACATATATGTACCCAGTGAGTATCCCGTCTAATCTCGAAGAAGTAGTGACGAGAGGTCGACTCGATACTCACTAAGGTCCAACAGCAATAAAGTAAGCAGGATGTAAAGAAAACTGTAGGCAAGGAAAACAAATAATCAAGTACATCAATTATCCGGCATCAAATAACAATCTCAAATCAAACAAGTTTGGTATCCGCCGTGGCGTACGACCCGCTCCCATATGGTACTCACTCACATCGCCCCGCCGTGGCGTACGGCCCGCTCCCATATGGTACTCACTCACATCGCCCCACCGTGGCGTACGACCCGATCCCATTTGTAGTCTCAATCTCGCTGTGGCATACGGCCCGATCCCACCCTGTAGTCTCAATCTCCGCCGTGGCGTACGGCCCGATCCCACCCTGTAGTCTCAATCTCCGCCGTGGCGTACGGCCCGATCCCACCCTGTAGTCTCAATCTCACCGTGGCGTACGGCCCGATCCCACCCTGTAGTCTCAATCTATGCCGTGGTGTACGACCCGATCCCACCCTGTAGTCTCAATTTCGTCATGGCGTACGGCCCGATCCCACCCTGTAGTCTCAATCTCCGTCGTGGCGTACGACCCGATCCCACCATTGTAGTCTCAATCTCGCCGTGGCGTACGGCCCAATCCCACCCTGTAGTCTCAATCTCACCGTGGCGTACGGCCCGATCCCACCCTGTAGTCTCAATTTCGTCATGGCGTACGGCCCGATCCCACCCTGTAGTCTCAATCTCCGTCGTGGCGTACGACCCGATCCCACCATTGTAGTCTCAATCTCGCCGTGGCGTACGGCCCAATCCCACCCTGTAGTCTCAATCTCCGTCGTGGCGTACAGCCCGATCCCACCCTGTAGTCTCAATCTCTCCATGGCGTACGGCCCGATCCCATAATATACTCTCTCATCACTCTGTCATGGCGTACGACCCGATCCCATAATATAATCAATCATCACTCTATCGTGGCGTACGGCCCGATCCCATAATATAATCAATCATCACTCTGTCGTAGCGTACGTCCCGATCCCATCCCATAATTCTCTTATCACACTTAAATCAAGCCAAGTATCACAACGTTCAAAGACAACAATACCAATCACACAAGTATGCAAGTCATATCTATGCTACAACAGGGAAAAACAATGAACATGTTGTGTCCTAACTACCCGGACGAAGCAGTAATAGCCACTACGTACGAACTCTCATCACTCGGTGCGTACGTAGCCCCCAAACAAGATCACATAGCAAACAAGGTTACCTAGAGGGACAGTTTGCCTCTTACGAGGTTAGAAAGGAGACTCACCTCGCTCCGAAGATTCACCGCCGGCTTCCAAACTTCTACGATGCCTCCAATGGTTGCACAATGAGCCCAAACTATCCAAATAATGATAATTTAATGAAAATATACTCAATTAATCGTAACATATTTCAGATTCCCAAGTTCCTCCGTCCGGTTCAATGAAATGACAAAAATGCCCTTGGGCCCACGTGCCCAGACTTCGAAATTTCTTGAATATGATATCTACCCGAAGCTTTACTAGTTCGAATACACAATTTACTCCAGCATTTATACCTAATTTGAGGCTAGAATCAAATTTCTATGAATTTCTAGGTTTTCTTGAAAAATTCCCAAATTTTCCACAATTTCCCATATCAAATCTATATAATAACCTTGTATTTTAATTGGAAATGAGTAGAATATCTTACCTCTTGATGCTTGAAGAAAAATCCTCTTTGAAATCCTCCAAATTCGTCCATAGCAATTGAAAATGGGATAAGAAATGCTAAGAACCCGTTTTAAAAAGAACACTACCCAGAAATCCTCCTGTGCGATCGCACAACATGCTCCGCGATCGCACAGGCCTTCCATGCTGCCTCCCAGTTCCTCCTGTGCGTTCGCATGCCCATTTCTGCGTTCGCACAGACCAAGTGCCTCACAACCTCCCGCACCCTTGTGCGATCGCACTGTTATCCCTACGGTCGCACCGGCCAAGTTCCATCCTCCTCAGCGATCGCATTGCACCTTCTGCGATCCCATAGGCCATTTTCCCAGCTCCCAAAAATCCTTCTCCGCGATCTCATAACTGAAGCCGCGATCGCACAGTGTCCTTAAAACACCAGAAAATACAGCAGCACCAAAACACTTGGAAATAACCCGGAACCACCCTGAAACACACCCGAGACCCCGTCCAATCACACGACTCAATCCCATAACATCCCACGGACTTGTTTGAGGCTTCAAATTACATCAACCAACGCCGAAATAACGAATCGCATCGAAATCAACTTTATGAACTTTGGAAATTTCAAACTTTCACATTTGATGCCGAAACCTATCAAACCACGTCCGATTGACTTCAAATTTTGCAGGCAAGTCATATTTGACATTACGAACCTGCTTCAACTTCCGGAATCGCATTCCGACCCCGATATCAAAATTTCCATTTCCGGCTGAATTCTTCAAAATCCTTCAATTTTCTAACTTTAGCCAAATGACCTTAAATTGACTTCCGGATATCCGAATTCACTTCTGATCGCGCTCCCAACTCCAGAATCACCATACGAAGCTATTCCCAGACTCGAAATCCCAAGCGGACATCAATATCATTGAAAAGCGCTTCAAGTCAAACATAAGAAATTCCTTAAAAATACTGACCTTCCACAATATACGCTGAACTGCTCCCGGGTTATCCAAAACCCGTTCCGAACATACGCCCAAGTCCAAAATTATCATACAAACCTGCTGGAACCTTCGGATCTTTATTCCGAGTTCGTTTACTCAAAATCCCCGCCTTACTCGATTTCTTCTACTTAAGACTTCTAAAATGAGAATTTCCCTTTAAATTCAACTCCGATCTTCCTGAATTTCAAATCCAACCATACGTACAAGTCAATATACCTGAAATGAAGTTGTTCATGACTCCCAACTGCTGAACGACATGTTGGATCTCAAAACGACTGGTTGGGTCGTTACACTACGTATCCTATTTTTTTAAGGAATTAGGTCTAACGTAGTTCAAACATCTGGCCTAACTAATTTTGTTTTCATCTTTTTTTTCTTTGTCATTTTCCCTTCTTTTTTTTTTGTTTTCTCATTTTTTTTTCATTTTTTTTTTTTGGCTTTTGACTCTAAACTTGATTCCCAAAAGAGGGTGGTCAAAGAAAAATGATATCGGCTCAAAAGGGGTAGAGAAGGGTATAAAGTGTTTAGATAGCAGAAAAAGGGCCTCCCAGCCTCGAGAACGCCAAAACATATTATCTCTTTGCGATCAGAGCGTTGATGAACATGTCTATCTTCTTGGTGTGTCGTGGTTGAAAGATACTTTTCTTCCATTAATGCCATACTTTCAACCAAGTTTCAATTGATTAAACATCATCAAGCCCGATCTTTACAATGATTTGAAGGTGAATTTTACTCAACCTCAATTCCAAAGTATTTCAACTCTTTATTCATCCTCAAAAGTGTCTCTTTCTCACTTATCTCATTTAAGACTAAATCAGTTTTTAAGATCTGGCCAAAATTTCCGCATGCATGTCATATCACTAAAACTAGCGGGAAAAGAACTAAGCGTAGAATGACACAAAAGGACAAATAGTATTTTATTGAGTAAACAACAAGACAAACAACCTAAAATCCAAGTTACAACCCTAAAATAACTCGGATAGCAACAAAACAGACAGACAAGACTGACACAAACAGAACAGAGGAATAAAAGGGTTTGACTCAATAAAACAAATAAAATCTGGATCACAACCCTGAAATAACCCAGATAATAGAAAAAACATCAAAACAAGCTACCAAGATTCATTCCTCGTGAGGAGTGAATGACTTTTCAATTTCTAAGCTTGACATTTAGCCACAAATTTGCTCATCAGCATCAATAGAACCTTCTCCAATTTCAAAATCATTAACTTCAGTCAGCGAGTTCCCGAGAGGATTCTCATACTCCCTGTCACCATGCATCATCCCCACAAAGTGTGTATCATCATGTGCAGGTAAAGGATTCTGCGTGATATTCTGGGTGTCACTGTCTTGGATCACAATCAGGTTTTCCTGGATCATCCTTTCTATTTCTCTTTTCAAATCCCGACAACTTTCAACATCGTGCCCCTGGGCATTGTAATGGTATTCACACCTTTTAGAAGGGTCAAAGCTTCTTGCACGTGGATCCACATGATTTGGAGGAATAGGTGCAATCATGTCATAATGCTTTAATTTCTCAAACAAGCTTGCATATGACTCTCCTATTGGTATAAAATTATCTTTCAACCTTTGTTGTCCTCTATACCCCTTGCTCGGATGTGGGTTATAGGGAACATGGAAATTCTGTGGAGGCTGGTGGAGATTTTGTGATGCTCGCCTTCTAGGGTGTCATGGTGGCTGGACAACATACTCAAGTGGAGCAAAAGAGTATTTTGGGTTCTGAGGTGGATAGGATTGCTCAGGGGAATCATCGGAAAACAGACGAGGCTGGTCATACCTTCGAGATGTTCTCCTAGGACCTCTTCTCAACCCTGATGCCATCATGATTTCTTCATCTTTCTCATTCATGTCACTAAAATTACCAGATTCAATTTGGACAGCCTGAGTTGCGGCTTTGAGAACTGCTTGGCTTATAATTTTGCTTGTCTTAAGACCATTCTCAGCCATTTCTCCCATTTTGATTGCTTCCGAGAAAGATTTGCCAACTGCGGACATCATGTTTTGAAAATAATCTGGCTCTTGAGCCTGAAGGAAGACAACTATTAGCTCGTGGTCATCCATGGGTGGCTTAACTCTAGTTGCTTTCTCTCTCCATTTAATGGCATATTCCCTGAAACTTTCAGTTGGTTTCTTCTTCAGGTTTGAAAGGGAATTGCGGTCCGGGGCAATGTCGATGTTGTATTGGAACTGTTTGACAAAGGCTTGAGCCATGTCGTCCCAGACATACCAGCGAGATGTGTCTTGATCAGTAAACCATTCAGAGGCTACCCCCGTAAGGCTTTCCCCAAAATAAGCCATTACCATTTCTTCATTTCTTCCCGCACCTCTTAGCTGATTGCAATACCTTTTCAGGTGGGCTATGGGGTCTCCATGTCCATCATACCTTTCAAATTTAGGGGTCTTGAAACCAGGTGGCAAGTGGACATCGGGGAACATACATAGATCCTTGAAGGCAATACTTTTTTGCCCTGCCAACCCTTGCATATTTTTCAACTGTTGTTCTATGATTTTCAGTCTATGGGTCATTTCTTCCTGTGCCATCTTTCGGGCAGGCTTCTCAATCTTTGCAGGAAGATCA
Organism: Nicotiana undulata; assembly: GCA_005239495.1. NCBI lineage: Eukaryota > Viridiplantae > Streptophyta > Magnoliopsida > Solanales > Solanaceae > Nicotiana > Nicotiana undulata. The sequence continues at coordinate 1,321 of ML281124.1, read as the reverse complement.
AATAGGTACGAGTGGTACTCAGGAGAATGGTACTGTTCTTGATGTGTAGCAAATTATGATTCATGACTTTTCTTCTGTATCGCTATTGGCTGTGGGATAGTGAAGATGGGCATAACAGCAGCGGTTGTCTGATTGGTTGTCAATGGAACACTTTGGGAGCACGTAACATAAGTTCCAGCAGTAGTTGTACAGTTGGGATAAGGACTGAACCCAGGTGGATAAGATTGAAACCATGAGAAGAAAAGGGAAATCCTTGGCCATTGGCCCATGCTTGACACATTTCAGCCATTTTCCGTTTCAAAACTCTATTTTCCTCAGCCACAGTGGACTTTTGTTGAACCCTCTGTCCCTGAATCTCATGAGCACTCGTAACAGCTTCGATGTCAGTTGTCATTGCCATTTTTCTTGAACCTTGTGTCACGACCCGAAATCCCACCTTTCAGGCCGTGACTGCGTCTAACGTTGAACCCGCTAGACAAGCCAACGTATACAACATTATTGCCTTAATAACACAACGTAACAGTATTTAAAACTATTAACCTTCAAACATTTACTGAAATAACTCGAATTCATTAATGTCCAACCTTTTCTGAAAACATCCCACACCATTAACTCTCGAATTTTTTACTGAACATCCCAAATCACTTCAAACGTTTCATAGCAGAAAAATAATAATATTATCTCGAAAACTCATAATGAAATGATAAGACAACAACAACGAACAATCCCAAAACCGGGGTGTCACAACCTCACGAACTAACTAACTGAGTGCTAAATACAAAGTCTGAAAGAAATATATAATTGTCTTGGAACTAGAAGAAAAAGGCAAGACAATGAGGAAATCCAAATGTAGGAGAGACACCAAGGCCCACGAACGCCAGCGGGTATACCTTGAAGCTCTGGGTGGACTGAAGGTGACTCCCTCAACGCGGTCCACTGGGTCCGGATGCGAAATCTGCACAACATTAAGAAGTGCAGTGTAGCATCAGTACAACCGACCCCATGTACTGAGTAAGTGCCGAGCCTAACCTCAGCCGAAGTAGTGAAGAGGCTAGACTTGACAATAACGATAACCTATCCTATTCTACAGCAGGTAACGAGGATAATACCGGGCAAGAGATAAGCAACAAATTAAGGATACGGGAGCAGTAAAGGGGAAACAACTGAGGTGAAGCAGTCTAATTGACAGATAGAAGTAAACAAAGGAGGCATCTAATACAATAGCCCACGAAGCAAGTATAAATATCAGAAAAGTAAGCAATGGCACGACATCACCCTTCGTGCTTTTACTCTCTTCTTCACAATGCAATGTAATCAAATA
>MDKH01095387.1:0-13007 GCA_005239495.1 Nicotiana undulata | reverse complement strand
AATGTAGTTTCTTTAATTAAAGATATTTAAATCAATCAATTCAAATATTATGACTAATTTAATAAATATTTCCAAAAAACACTAACTAGTCGTTTGGTAGAGTGTATAAGAATAATGCTGATAGGGTGTATTAGTAATACTGGATTACTGGTATTAGTTATGCTTGCATTAGTTATGTTGGCATTAGTTATGCTCACATATTTCTTATCCATTGTTTGATTTGATGTATTAAAACATTGCACAATTTCTAAAAGAATTATTTGTTTACAAATATACCCTTATAACCAGTCAATCACTTTATCTTTTTAAAAGAAACATACCCCTCCGTTCCAATTTATGACAACCTGTTTGATTGGCCACAGAGTTTAAGAAAAATAAAGAGTTTTGGTATTTGTGGCCCAAAAGTAAAAAATGGGCTTAGAGTATTTGTATGGTTATAAAAGTTTCTCATTAGAGGTAGGATTGTTAGTTTAAACTAAATTGTTACCAAATTAAGAAATTCTTTTTGGAACGGATCAAAAAGAAAACATGTTCACATAAATTGGAACAGAGGGAGTATAAATGAGGAATGATTTTATATGTAAAAAGTTTTAAATAATTATTTGATTTGTTTACCTATATTGTAGTATAAAATGAATATTTATTTATTAAAAAATAATATGCTAAGTATTTGTGTATTTACTAGGGATATAACTTTATTTTCCACTTTCTTGGATTATTTCAAACTTGCATTAATATAATAATATATTTTAATCAAGCATAAAATTTGAAGGATAATTTTGTCTTTACCTAAGCTAATGCATGCATTAAAACCCATTGCATTCCTAATACCATGGTTTTCTATGCATTAATTATGCATAAGATAATACCAAATAAGGTGTATAAGTAATGCTTGCATAACTAATGCATTGATTCAAAAAATGTACCAAACAATGTATTATTAATACATAGAGTTAATGCAAGCATTATTTTATCTAATGGATCCTACCAAACGACCCCTTAGGCGTCGTTTGGTAGGATTCATTTGATAAAATAATGCATGCATTAGCTTTTCTATTAATAATACCCTTATTGGTAAACTTTTTGAACACATGCATTAGTTATCCACTCTATTTGGTATTATTCTATGCATAACTGATGCATTAGAAACTATTATATTAGCAATGCAATGGGTTTAATGCATGCATTAGCTTAGTTAAAGACCAAATTGTCCTTCAAAATTTTATGCTTGATTAAATTTTCACGGCCCGAATTAACCCTCCGAAGGGCTCACGGCGGCACCTAGTCTCTATGACTAGGTAAGCTTAAAACATGCGGAAAGATAAGCCAAAAACAATAAAAAAACATTAAAGATATAATGATAACTATAAAACTTAAGCCATTCGGCATTTACAACTTTCATTTACCCCAAAACCTGGAATATCACAAAGTCACAAGCTTTACAACTATAGCTCTATACAACGGAATTAAGAAAAATATCTCTGTCTATGAACTATATCTATACTAGAGTGGGAAGGGGACTCGGAAGGTTCTTCGAACGCGGCAGAAATACCTCACGGTCTCCTAGTAGCAGTTGCAATACTCCTAGCCGGAACGCTGTGTACTGGTACCTGGATCTGCACATGAGAAAAACATGCACATAAAGGGCGTGAGTACTCCACATTCGGTACCCAGTAAGTGCCAAGTCTAACCCCAGTCAAGTAGTGATGAGGTCAGGTTGAGGCTCTACTGAGTTTGAAAACATAATAAGACAGTTATAAGATTGTATAGAGAAAAATTAGTAGAAAATAATTACAATAAGCAGGAAATTAGGAAAACTGGAAGAAATGAGTAAAGGAAACTCTCGGCTCAGCACAACATATAACTCAGTAGAAATCATGTAATGCAATACAGGGGAAAGCTCTTGGATCTCGGTCCGTAGTCCTAATTTAAATATGCAATGCAGTACAGGGGGAAAGTTCCTGGATCTCGGTCCGCAGTCCCAATTTAAATATGCTATGCAGTACAGGGGGGAAGCTCCCGAATCTCAGTCCATAGTCCCAATTTAAATATGCAATGCAGTACAGGGGGAAAGCTCCAGAATCTCAGTCCGTAATCCAAATTTAAATATGCAATGTAGAATGTATGTCGGACGCATTGTAATTAAACAGTTTGGGAAAATAGTAGACAAGAATAGGGTAGAACTACCTAAGCATGGCTCAATTAATAGCAAATAAATGGAAAATCAGGTAAGGCAAGTAGACATGTTTAAATTTTAAGTTAACTACTCAGTTTAAACAGTAAGCGGTAATATAGGTATGGAAATGAGATATGCCATAGAAAGAACTCGTCACCTCTGTACACTATGTCCTCATAGTGAAAGTCAGTTAAAAATGCCTAAGGGGAAGTCCCCAACACAGAGTTAGTCAAGCCACTTATCTTGACTGCGCAAATCAACTTAGTACCACGCTCTTGCCACGAGTATCCGACTCCGGGTGGCCCAAATCTAATAAATTCGATTGCATATTATAAATAACACTTCAAGGAATCAAAATATCTAATTAATTCGAAGCTAACACGCGAAATTAGGAAATTCGCCCAAAAAGTCCCCCGGGCCCACGTCTCGGAATCGGGTAAAAATTATATTTTCCGAACCTTCATTCACTCACGAGTCTAACCATATAAAAATCTCTCAAATAGGGGGTCAAACACCCAATCAAAACTCAACAAATTAGTCTATGAAGTTCTTCCCCATTTTCCCATTTTCTACCCACAAATTTCGAAATTAAAGGTAGAATTTAAGGTTTGAATCATGGAATTTGGTCTATATAGGTTAGAAACCACTTACCCAAATCACCCAGGTGCCAAAGCCTCCAAATATGGCCTCTCCCGAGCTCTCAAAATCCAAAAATGGTGAAAATAACATAAACCCTCGGTTTTGGATTTTTAAAAGAACTGCCCAGGTATTGCCTTATGCGATCGCCGACAATGAGTCGCGATTGCGGAGAGTAATCTTCCACGCTCCAACTTAACCCTATACGATCGCGGACAGGGGCCTGCGATCGCGTACCTTCACGCTCCAGAGCTTTGCGATAGAGGGTGGGGCCTCGTGACCACACAGAGCAACCTGCTAGAATTCCCCCCACGCCACTGATACACTATGCGACCACGTTCCAGGGCATGCGATCGCGGAGTTCAACATTCCACCACTCTGCGATCGCGGAGCCTTTATTGCGACCGCAGAGAACAAACGGCTAGCCTCCCTTTTTACCTTACGCGATCGCGGGTAGACCCTTGCGATCGCAGAGAACAAAGCACAACTGTAGAAAAACCAGAAAACCAGCTAAGGCTTTTAGGCCAAAAGTGTCCGTTTGAACACCCGAGGCCCCCAGGACCTCAACCAAAACCACCAACCGACCCTAATACCTCATTCGAACTTGGTCGAGCCTTAAAAACATATCCCATAACATCAAAATCATCAAATATGCCTAGATTCAAGCCTAAGAACTTATGAATTTTCTAGAATTCACATTCAATGCCGAAACACGTCTAAACTTATCCGAATGACCTCAAATATTGCACACAGGTCAAAAATGACATTACGGACCTGCTATCGCTTTCGAAACTCCATTCCGAGTCCGATATCAAAATCTCACCTATCGGCCGAAATCGCCGAAATTCTAACTTTCGCCAATTCATGCCTAAATCTACAACCGACCACGAAACTCATTCCGAACAAGCTCCTAACCCTGAAATCACCGAACGGAGCTAACAGAGTCGATAGAATTCCATTCCGGATCCTTCTTCTTGCATTTTTAGCTACGGTCCGATTCTAAAGCTGAAGTTCATATTAGAGGACTATGTGTCCAAAATCACTCCGGTTTTCACCACTCAACGCTCCGACAAGTTCCAATAACATAATTAGACATGGGAGAAGCAGTTATCAGGGGATCGGGGCGCTAACTCTCAAAACGATCGACCGGGTCGTTACATTCTCCCCCTCTTAAGAAATTCGTTCGTCCTCGAAGTATAGAAACATACCTGAAGCTGTGAAAAGATGAGGATACTGACTCTGCATGTCCTGCTCGGTCTCCTAAGCCGCCTCCTCAACCGGATGACCCCTCCACTGTACCTTGACTGAGGCAATATTCTTCGACCTGAGCCTTCTGACCTGCTTGTCCAATATAGCCACCGACTCCTCAACATATGACAGATCCTTGTCCAACTGGACTGAGCTGAAATCCAAAACATGAGTTGGATCACCGTGATACTTCCGGAGCATGGAAACATGGAATACCGGATGAACACCTGCTAGGTTGGGAGGCAAGTCTAACTCATAAGCAACCTCCCCAACTCGTTGCAACACCTCAAAAGGGCCAATGAACCTCGGACTCAACTTACCCTTCTTCCCAAATATCATGACGCCTTTCATAGGTGACACCCGAAGCAAAACCCGATCACCAACCATAAATGCCAAGTCACGAACCCTTCGGTCCGCATAACTCTTCTTTCGGAACCGAGCTGTGCGAAGTCTCTCCTGAATCACCTTCACCTTGTCCAGGGCATCCTGAACCAAGTCTATCGGGCCTCCCCCGGCTCAAACCATCCTACTGGGTACCTGCACCGCCTACCATACAAAGCCTCATACGGTGCCATATGAATGTTGGACTGGTAGTTGTTATTATAAGCAAACTCTGCAAGAGGCAAGTACTGATCCCATGACCCTCCAAAATCTATCACACAGGCACGGAGCATATCCTCGAGAATTTGAATCGTGCGCTCAGACTGCCCGTTCGTCTGAGGGAGAAATGTTGTACTGAGATCAATCTGGGTACCCGACTCACTATGATAGGCTCTCTAGAAGTGCGAGGTGAACTGAGGACCCCGATCTGATATAATGGACACCGGCACACCGTGCAACCGGACTATCTCCCGAATGTAGATCTGGGCCAACCTCTCAAAAGAGTACGTAGTCAATACTGGAATAAAATAGGATGACTTGGTCAGCCGGTCAACAATCACCCAAATAGCATCATGCTTCCTCAAAGTCCGAGGAAGTCCAACCACAAAGTCCATGGTGATCCTCTCCCAATTCCACTCTAGAAGCCTAATCTGCTGAAGTAATCCCCCCTATCTCTGATGCTCACATTTGACTTGCTGACAATTGAGACACTTGGCTACAAACTCCACTATATCCTTTTTCATCCTTAGCCACCAATTGTGGTGTCTCAGATCCTGGTACATCTTCACGGTACCTGGATGGATGGAATACCGCGAGCTATGGGCCTCCTCAAGAATCAAATCCCGAAGCCCATCTACATTGGGCACACAAATACGGCCCTGCATCCTCATCACACCATCATCACCTATGGTCACATCCTTGGCATCACCCTGCCGAACTTTATCCTGAAGAGTACGAAGGTCGGGATCATCATACCCGGCGCTCTCGAATGCGGTCATAAAGAGAAGATCGAGCAACAACACAAGAAAATACCCGGTGAGGCTCAGAAAGATCCAGTCTCACGAACTGACTGGCTAAGGACTGAACATCCAAGGCTAAGGGCCTCTCAGCTGCACGAAGATAGGCCAAACTACCCAAAATCTCCGTCCGGTGACTCAAGGCGTCGGCCACCACATTGGCCTTCCCCGGGTGGTATAATATAGTGATGTTATAATCCTTGAGTAGCTCCAACCACCTCCGCTGACGCAAATTGAGATCCTTCTGCCTGAATATGTGTTGTAGACTCCGATGATCCGTGAAAATCTCACAAGGAACACCGTATAAATAATGACGCCATATCTTCAGGGCGTGAAGAATCGCTGCCAACTCGAGATCATGAACAAGGTAGTTTTTTTCATGCACCTTCAACTGTCTGGACACGTAGGCAATCACCCTACCGTCATGCATCAACACCGCTCCCAAGCCAATCCTCGAAGCATCACAATAGACTGTATAGGACCCTAAATCGGTAGGCAATACCAGCACATGAGCTGTAGTCAGGTCTGTCTTAAGCTTTTGAAAGCTCTCCTCACACTCCTCAGTCCAAATAAAAGGTGCACCCTTCTGGGTCAGTCTGGTCATGGGCGCTGCAATGGATGAAAATCCCTCCACAAAAAGGAGATAATACCCAGACAAACCGAAGAAACTGTGGATCTCAGTAGCTGAAAACGGTCTGGGCCAACTCTGCACCGCCTCCACCTTCTTCGAATCTACCTTGATCCCATCCGAAGACACCACATGGCCTAGGAATGCCACAGAATCAAGCCAAAATTCACACTTAGAGAATTTGGCATACAACTTCTTCTCCCTCAATGTCTGGAGCACGGTCCTCAAGTGCTGCTCATGGTCCTCCTGGGACCGAGAATACACCAAAATGTCATCAATGAACACGATGACGAAAGTATCAAGATAAGGACGAAATACGCTGTGCATCAGATGCATGAAGGCCGTTGGGGCATTGGTCAACCCAAATGACATAACAAGGAACTCATAGTGGCCATATCTGGTCCTGAAAGCAGTCTTCGGGATATCCGGCTCCCGAATCTTCAACTGATGATAGCCTGAACAAAGATCAATCTCGGAGAACACCCTAGCACCCTGTAACTGGTCAAACAAATCATCAATGCAAGGCAATGGGTACCGGTTCTTCACTGTCACCCTATTTAGTTGCCGATAGTCAATACACATACGCATCGACCCATCCTCCTTCTTCACAAACAATACCGAAGCACCCCAAGGCGATACACTGGGCCTGATGAATCCCTTATCAAGTAACTCTTGCAACTGTTCCTTTAACTCCTTCAACTCAGGAGGAGCCATGCGATAGGGAGGAATGGAAATGGGCTGGGTGTCCGGCAACAAGTCAATGCCGAAATCAATATCTCTGTCGGGCGGAATACCCGAAAGATCAGCTGGAAATACATCAGGATAGTCCCTCACAACTGGAACTGACTCAAATGTAGGGGTCTCGGCACTAACATCTCTCACATAAGCCAAATACTCATCGCACCCCTTTTTAACCATCCGCTGAGCCTTAAGAAAAGAAATGACTCGACGAGGAGTATACTCTAATGAACCCCTCCACTCTAACCTCGGTAATCCTGGCATAGCCAGTGTCACGGTCTTGGCATGACAATCATGAATAGCATAGTAGGGAGATAGCCAGTCCATACCCAATATCACGTCGAAATCTACCATGCTAAGTAATAGTAAGTCATCCCTGGTCTCGAAACCACTAATAACAATCAAGCACGACCAATATACATGGTCCACAACAAGAGTATCTCCCACAGGAGTAGAAACATATACGGGGGAACTCAAAGAATCCCGAGATATCCCCAAATGTGGAGCAAAGTAAGAAGACACGTATGAATATGTAGAACCTGGGTCAAATAATACTGATACATCCCTATGACAAACGGGGACGATACCTGTAATGACTGAATCTGAAGCCATGGCCTGGGATCGGGCTGGAAGGGCATAGTATCTGGCCTGGACTCCCCCTCAAGGCCGACCTCGACCTCCCCGACCTCCACCTCGAGCTGCCAGAGATGGTGGGGTAGCAGCTGGGGTTGAAAGTATAGTTGGGGGACCTAGTGGAAGACGTGGAACCTGATAAGTCTGAGGTGGTGCATCCCTCCTAGCTATGGGGAAATCTCTGATCATATGATTAGGGTCACCACACCCAAAACAACCCCTCTGAGGGCGTGGCTGCTGCTGCTGACTCTGAACTGGCCAGTGATAGCACCTCGAACTGAAGGCACCTGATATACCAGTGGTGCATAATAAGGCTCCTGAGGTCTAGAAGGAGCTAGAATACCGCTGGCTGCTGGAAGAGCTGAATGAATGGGGCGACTCACAAAACTCCTACCATAGCGTGCTGTAGGTGCACGAGCTCCTGAAAAGTGACCAGTCTCCCGAGACCTCTTGGTCTCTCTCTCCTCCCTGTCCCGGGATAACATACTCTCGATCCTACGGGAAATACTCACGGCATGCTGGTAAGTAATGTCTGTCTCCATCTCTCTGGCCATACTAGTCGGAATACTGGGGTGGAGTCCCTCAATGAAGCGACGAACCCTCTCTCTGACGATGGCAACCAAAGCTGGTGCATGACGAGCCAAATCACTGTAACGGACTGCATACTCTGACACAGTCATGGTACCCTAGCGTAGCTGCTCAAACTCTGCACGCCAAGCGTCCCTAAGTCTCTGAGAGACAAACTCAAGTAGAAACATCTCTGAAAACTCTGCACACCGCGTGCTCATCCTCTGCCCCAGCCCCTACCTCTGGTGGCTCTGGTGGCTCTAGCTGGGGGCTCGGGTGCCTGGTCATCAGTACGTCCGGTACGAGTACGAGCCATCTGTAAGCAAGAATATAATAGAGTTTAAGAATTTTGATGACAGTAACTAGCACGATAAGGGATTCCAAGAAGTATGATTCTTCTTAACAGTTACATAGCCTCTCGAAGATAGATACGGATGTCTCCGCACCGATCCGCGAGACTCTAATAAATCGTCTTGTGACTCTTATGAACCTAGACGCTCTGATACCAACTTGTCACGGCCCGAATTAACCCTCCGAACGGGCTCACGACGACACCTAGTCCCTATGACTAGGTAAGCCTAAAACATGCGGAAAGATAAGCCAAAAACAATAATAAAACATTAAATATATAATGATAACTATAAAACTTAATCCACTCGGCATTTACAACTTTCATTTACCCCAAAACCCGGAATATCACAAAGTCACAAGCCTTACAACTATAGCTTTATACAACGGAATTAAGAAAATTATCTCTGTCTATGAACTATATCTATACTAGAGTGGGAAGGGGACTCGGAAGGTTCTGCGGACGCGACAGAAATACTTCACGGTCTCCTAGTAGCAGCTACAATACTCTTAGCCAAAACGCTGTGTACTGGTACCTGGATCTGCACATGAGTAAAACATGCACAGAAAGGGCGTGGGTACTCCACATTCGGTACCCAATAAGTGCCAAGCCTAACTCATTCAAGTAGTGACGAGATCAGGTTGAGGCTCTACTGAGTTTGAACACATAATAAGACAGTTATAAGGTTGTATAGAGAAAAATCAGTTGAAAATAATAACAATAAGCAGGAAATTAGGAAAACTGGAAGAAATGAGTAAAGGGAACTCTCAGCTCAACACAACATATAACTCAGTAGAAATCATGCAATGCAATACAAGGGAAAGCTCCTGGATCTCGGTCTGTAGTCCCAATTTAAATATGCAATGCAGTACAGGGGGAAAGCTCCCGGATCTCGGTCCGTAGTCCCAATTTAAATATGCTATGCAGTACATAGGGGAAGCTCCCAGATCTCAGTCCGTAGTCCCAATTCAAATATGCAATGCAGTACAGGGGGAAAGCTCCCGGATCTCGGTCCGTAGTCCCAATTTAAATATGCTATGCAGTACATAGGGGAAGCTCCCAGATCTCAGTCCGTAGTCCCAATTCAAATATGCAATGCAGTACAGGGGGAAAGCTCCCGGATTTCAGTCCGTAGTCTAAATTTAAATATGCAATGCAGAATGTATGTCAGACGCAGTGTAATTAAACAGTTTGAGAAAATAGTAGACAAGAAAAGGGTAGAACTACCTAAGCATGGCTCAATTAATAGCAAATAAGCGGAAAATCAAGTAAGGAAAGTAGACATGTTTAAATTTTAAGTTAACTACTCAGTTTAAACAGTAAGCATTAATATAGGTATGGAAATGAGATATGCCATAGAAAGAACTCGTCACCTCACGTACATTGTGTCCTCATAGTAAAAATCAGTTAAAAATGCCTAAGGGGAAGTCCCTAACACAGAGTTAGGCAAGCCACTTACCTTGACTGTGCAAATCAACTCAGTACCATGATCTTGCCACGAGTGGCCCAAATCTAATAAATTCGATTGCATACTGTAAATAACACTTCAAGGAATCAAAATATCTAATTAATTCGAAGCTAACACGCGAAATTAGGAAATTCGCCCAAAAGGTCCCCCAAGCTCACGTCTCAGAATCAGGTAAGAATTACATTTTCCGAACCCTCATTCACTCACGAGTCTAACCATATAAAAATCTCTCAAATCGGGGGTCAAACACCCAATCAAAACTCAACAAATTGGTCTATGAAGTTCTTCCCCATTTTCCCATTTTCTACCCACAAATTTCGAAATTATAGGTAGAATTTAAGGTTTGAATCATGGAATTTGATCTATATAGGTTAGAAACCACTTACCCAAATCACCCAGTTGCAAAAGCCTCCAAATATCGCCTCTCCCGAGCTCTCAAAATCAAATATGGTGAAAATAACATAAACCCTCAGTTTTGGGTTTTTAAAAGAACTGCCCATGTATTGCCTTATGCGATCGCGAACAATGAGTCGCGATGGCGGAGAGTAATCTTCCACGCGCCAACTTAACCCTATGCGATCGCGGAGAGGGGCCTGCGATCGCGTACCTTCACGCTCCAGAGCTTCGCGATCGAGGGTGGGGCCTCGCGACCACACAGAGCAACCTGCTAGAATTTCCCCTTGGCCACTGATACACTATGCGACCGCGTTCCAGGGCATGCGATCGCGGAGTTCAACATTCCACCACTATGCGATCGCGGAGCCTTTATTGCGACCGCAGAGAAAAAATGCTTGGCCTCCCTTTTTACCTTACGCGATCGCGGGTAGACCCTTGCGATCGCAGAGAACAAAGCACAACTGTAGAAAAACCAGAAAACCAGCTAAGGCTTTTTGGCCAAAAGTGTCTGTTTGAACACCCGAAACACACCCGAGGCCCCCGGGACCTCAACCAAAACCACCAACCAACCCTAATACCTCATTCGAACTTGGTCGAGCCTTAAAAACATATCCCATAACATCAAAATCATCAAATATGCCTAGATTCAAGCCTAAGAACTTATGAATTTTCTAGAATTCACATTCAATGCCGAAACACGTCTAAACTTATCCGAATGACCTCAAAGATTGCACACAGGTCAAAAATGCATTACGGACCTGCTGTCACTTTCGGGATTCCATTCCGAGTCCGATATCAAAATCTCATCTATCGGCCGAAATCGCTGAAATTCTAACTTTCGCCAATTCAAGCCTAAATCTAGAACCGACCACGAAAACTCATTTCAAACATGCTCCTAACCCCGAAATCACCCAACAGAGCTAACGGAGTCGACGGAATTCTATTCCGGATTCGCCTTCACGCGGTTCTAGCTACAATCCGATTTCTAAATCTGAAGTTCACATTAGAGGACTATGTGTTCAAAAGCACCCCGATTTTCACCACTCAACACTCCGACAAGTTCCAATAACATAATTAGACATGGGAGAAGCAGTTATCAGAGGATCAGGGAGCTAACATTCAAAACGACCGACCGGGTCATTACAAAAATACGCTATTATATTAATGCAAGTTTAAAATAATCCAATTAGTGAAGAATAAAATTATATCCCTAGTAAATAAATAAATACTTAGCATATTTTATTTTTTATAAATAAGTATTTAGTTTACACTACAATATAGGTAGACAAATCAAGTAATTTTTTTAATACTTTTTCATATAAGAAAATGCCCAAACATATGTTTCTTTTAAAAAGATAGAGTGACATATTGGTTTTGAGGGCAGTATTGTAAACAAATAATTCCTTAAGAAATTGTGCAATGCTTTAATACATCGAACCAAGTATTGAATAAAAAATATGTCAATATAACTAATGCAAGCATAAGTAATACCATTATTACTGATATACCCTATAAAGTATTATTCTTATGCACCATACCAAACGACCTTAAAGTTTGGAATATAATCTAGACTAGATGTGCGTGCCCGTGCCATGTGCGGGTGCCTAATGTTATTTTTCCTTTTGTTACCAAGGCAACTACTTATAATGTATTTAGGATCAACTATTTAATGAATATTAATAAGTGTGACTCAATGTATAGCAATTTAAGAGTTAATTCACATTGAGATCACGAAGTATTCCCTAAAATTTTCATCCTCAAATTACAATATCATATCAAACATCATTTGTCCAAAAAACTTTGAGGATGTGCTTTGTGACAAAATGTATCTGCAATTAACCAAAAGATCAAGGTTAAATGCACAAATATATATGGAAAATTTGAATGAGCAGGAATGATGATGCAAACAAGATATGTATTTTGACACTGAGATAATAGCAAGTCAGATTATACATATATTTTATATACAAACTGATGATCAGTTGATCCAACTTGAACACCACACTCATGTCTAGATGAATGCATTTGAAGTCCGAGCACGTGGGCCCGAGGGCATTTTGGTCATTTCATTGAGCCGGGTTGGGGAATTTTGTAATTTGAGTTTGTTATGAACAATAGAGTATATTTTCATCGAATTGTCGTTATTTGGATAGTTTGGGGGCGTCGTGCATCCATTGGAGTTATCGGAAGGATTGGAAGCCGTTTATGGAATTTAGGAGCGAGGTAAGTCTCCTTTCTAACTTTGTGAGGGGGAGTTGTTCCCATAGGTGAACTAAATGAATATAAGCTATTACTTGCGGGGGCTATGTACGCACGAGGTGATGGGAGTCTGTGCGTAGCTACTGTTATGCAATGTCCGGGTAGACTAGGACCCACTAGCATGTCGTACTTGTTGTACCTGTGATTTTATCTATGAGATTAGCCTAATGATATTATCGAGTTAATAATTGAATACTTAAGAAGGCCAGAGCTTATTTTCCTTAATCACTTGAGAATAAAATGGATCCTTCCTTGAGTAATTGTGTTCCGGATGAATCAGTAATATTTAGAACCTTATTAAACTTGACAAATGAATTTTCAAAAAATGACTTAAATACTATCTTCATGTTCACCTAAAGAGAATTTTCTTACTTCTGTGAGAAATCGTTTTCCTGATGAAATTTGGATCCACTGTGTGATTATGTGTACTTACGAGCACCCGAGTCGCGGGTATGATTCGCGAGCAGGCTAGCCGTATTTATTTATATGTATAACCACGTCGCATGATCGAT
>ML281123.1:0-11693 GCA_005239495.1 Nicotiana undulata | reverse complement strand
CCAAAGATCTCATGCTACCCCTGCGTCCTCCAGCGGACAGGGAGATTTCGCCGGCTCCAGAGTTAAGCAGTTTCTGCGGTTGGCCCCTCCAGAGTTCTCAGGTACGGATCTAGAGGCCGATCCACAAGATTTTCTTGATGAGATGTGCAAGACCCTTCGGGTGATGAAGGCCACAAGGACAAAGGGGGTTGAGTTAGCTTCGTACAGGCTGAGGGGAGCAGCATATTCCTGGTTCGAGATGTGGGAGGGTTCCCGTGGAGAGGGAAGTACTCCGGCTAGATGGAGCGAGTTTGTGGATGCGTTCACGGATCAATTTTTGCCTGCCGAGATTGTGGCAGCCCGTGCTACTGAGTTTGAGGTCCTCAAGCAGGGCAGTATGAGTTTTTGGGAGTACCATATGGAGTTCGTAAGGTTGTCCAAGTATGCTCCCCAGTTAGTGTCGACCATGGATGCTCGAGTTCGACTATTTGTTCAGGGTCTCAGTCCTTTGGTTGTGAATGAGGCTTCTATAGCAGATTTGCACTTGGACATGAATTATGGGAAGATTGTGGGATTCGCCTAGGCTACGGAGGCTAGAAAGCTAAAGATACGGGTAGACAGAGAGAGTAGCAGCAGAGCCCGGTCGGTGGGTCATTCAGGGAGCGCAGTTTCAGGGGAGAGACCAGTTCAGGGGAGGGGGCCATCAGGGCCATCCCAGTTTTATGCTCAGTCTTCAGCCAGTGCATCACTATCCGTGCACCGTCATCAGTCGAATAGTCATTAGAGATCAGGATCTGACAGCAGGAGACCCCATTAGTCAGGTCGTCCCATAGGAAGGTTCTAGCAGCAAGGGAGGGATCTGTGCCCTCAATGCGGAGGGTTCCATACTGAGGCCTGTTATTTGGATCGCCCGATATGCCACAGGTGTGGGGTGAGGGGTCATCTTCAGCGGGATTGCCGTGCGCCCAGTCAGGGCATGGGTAGGGGGTTTGCCCAGTCATCCGGTTCTTCAGCCGCCACATCTTAAGTGCGTCCTCCAGCTCCAGCAGGGCGTGGTGTATTTAGGGGTGGGGCTCGTGGTAGAGGCGGACCCAGCCGATCCTATGCTTTGAGTGTTCTCCAGAATGCGGAGGCTTCCCCAGATGTTGTCACAGGTATTCTGAATGTTCAAGCACTTGATTGTTATATTAATCTGTGGTCCTCATTGTCCTATGTTACCCTGTTTATTGCTTCAAGTTTCGGGATAAAACCCGAGCAGATTCATGAGCCATCTCCGTATCAACTCCGGTTGGTGATTCTATCACAGCAGCGCGAGTCTATAAGAATTGTGTTGTCACGGTATGTGGTCATGTTACCACGGCCGATCTTATTGAACTTGAGATGGTAGACTTTGATATTATTATGGGAATGGACTGGCTTTATTCGTGCTTTTCCAAGCTCGACTGCCGAACGAGAGTCATGAGACTCGAGTTTCCTAATGAGCCAGTTATTGAATGGAAGGGGAATGGTGTGGTGCCGAAAGGTAGGTTTATCTCCTTCCTTAAGGCCTCGAAGATGATTAAGAAGGGGTGTATCTATCATTTGGTCTGGGTCGCGGACACCGCTTCAGAAGTGTCGGCCCCCGAGTCCGTGCCAGTGGTGAATGAGTTTCTTGAAGTATTTCTGGACGAGCTTCCAGGGATTCCGCCAGATAGAGAGGTTGATTTTGGGATTGATGTACTACCATATACACAACCAATATCTATTCCACCATACAGAATGGCGCCGGCAGAATTAAGGGAGTTAAAGGAGCAGTTGAAGGATCTATTAGAGATGAGATTCATTCGGTCGAGTGTGTCGCCGTGGGGTGCTCCGGTTCTTTTTGTCAGGAAGAAGGATGGGTCGCTTCAGATGTGTATTTATTATCGACAGCTCAACAAAGTCACTATAAAAAACAAGTATCCATTGCCTCGAATAGATGATTTGTTTGATCAATTGCAAGGTGCGAGGTTCTTCTCCAAAATTGATTTACGGTCTGGGTATCATCAGTTGAAGATCAGGGAGCAGGATATTCCTACGACCGCCTTCAGGACTCGTTATGGTCATTTTGAATTTCTGGTAATGTCCTTTGGGCTGACCAATGCTCCAGCAGCTTTTATGGATCTTATGAATCGGATTTTCAAGCCATTTCTAGACTCCTTCGTGATTGTTTTTATTGATGACATCCTTGTATACTCGCGGAGTCGGGAAGATCATGCTAATCACCTTAGAACAGTCCTACAAACTCTTCGTCATCACCCCCTGTATGCTAAATTTTTGAAATGTGAGTTTTGGCTAGAATCAGTCGCGTTTTTGGGTCATGTTGTTTCCAGAGAAGGGATTCAGGTTGATTCCCAGAAGATCGCAGCAGTGAAAGCTTGGCCTAGACCCACGACCACAACGGAGGTTCGCAGCTTCTTGGGCCTAGCTGGGTATTATCGGAGGTTTGTGGAGAGATTCTCTACCCTCGCCTCCCCATTGACTAAATTGACGCAGAAAGCAGTGAAGTTGCACTGGTCCGACGCTTGTGAGAAAAACATTCACGAATTAAAATCGAGATTTACTTCGGCACCGCTATCGGGATTTGTGGTTTATTGCGATACTTCAAGGGTTGGTTTGGGGTGTGTGTTGATGCAATGTTGGAAGGTCATAGCGTATGCTTCAAGGCAACTCAAGAATCACGAGAAGAATTATCCGACGCATGATTTGGAGCTCGCGGCTGTGGTGTTTGCATTAAAAATTTGGCGGCATTATCTTTATGGAGTCCACGTGGATGTGTTCTCAGACCACAAGAGTCTTCAGTATTTATTCAAGCAGAAGGAACTGAATCTAAGGCAGCGGAGGTGGTTAGAATTGCTTAAGGATTATGATATGAACATCTTGTACCATCGAGGAAAGGCGAATGTGGTGGCCGACGCTCTCACTCGGAAGTCTATGGGTAGTTTGGCTCATTTGAAAGCGGATCAGAGGCCCTTGGCTCAAGAGGTTTATCAATTGGCCATCTTGGGGGTATGTCTTTCGACCTCAGGCGAAGGGGAAGTTATGGTGCATAATGGGGAAGAATCGTCACTTGTAGCGGAAGTCAAGGAGAAGCAGTTTATTGATCCAGCATTGGCACAGTTGAAGGAGGCAGTTCTGAATTGTAAGATTTCGGCATTTTCACTCGGCAACAGTGATGGAGTGTTGTGATGTCAAAGTAGGCTATGTGTTCCAGATGTAGATAATATTCGGGAAAGGGTAATGGCGGAGGCTCATAGCTCCCGGTATTCTGTGCACCCAGGTTCTACGAAAATGTATCATGATCTCCGGGAAATTTATTGGTGGAGCGGTATGAAGAGGGATGTGGCGGACCATGTATCCAAATGTTCGAATTGTCAACAGGTGACTGCCGAGCATCAGAGGCCCGGTGGGTTAACTCAACTTATAGAAATACCTACGTGGAAATGGGAGATGATCAATATGGATTTCGTGGTAGGGTTACCTCGCACTCAGTGCAAGTTCGACTCGATTTGCGTAATAGTGGACCGACTCACGAAATCAGCTCACTTTTTACCAGTCAAATCTACCGACACAGCGGAGCGCTATGCCCAATTGTACATCAAGGAGATAGTTAGACTTCATGGAACTCCAGTTTCTATTATCTCAGATCGAGGGGCCCAATTTACAGCTAATTTTTGGCGGAAATTCCAGCAAGGTTTGGGTACTCAGGTAAATCTTAGCACGACTTTCCATCAACAGACTGACGGTCAGTCAGAGCGGACTATTGAGACGCTCGAAGATATGCTACGGGCTTGTGTTTTAGACTTCAAGGGTAATTGGGATAATCATTTGCCTCTTGTCGAGTTTGCTTATAATAACAGCTTCCGTGCTAGTATCCGAATGGCCCCGTTTCAGGCATTGTACGGAAGGAGGTGTAGATCTCCGATCAGATTGTTCGAGGTTGGTGAAGCGCAATTGTTAGGACCAGATCTTGTGCACCAAGCTATGGAAAAAGTTAGAGTCATTCAAGAGAGGATGAAAACTGCTTAGAGTCGTCAGAAATCCTATGCGGACGTTCGTCGAAGGGAATTGGAGTTCCAGGTAGATGAATGGGTGTTCTTAAAGGTGTCCCCCATGAAGGGAGTGATGCGGTTTGGGAAGAAAGGGAAGTTGAGCCCAAGGTACGTCGGGCCATATCGGATTGCTCAAAGGATAGGACGGGTGGCTTATAGGTTAGAATTGCCCCATGAAATGTCATTAGTGCACCCAGTGTTTCATGTGTCTATGCTGAGGAAAGTGGTTGGAGATACATCCGCTATCGTGCCAGTTGGGACTATTGAGGTTAATGAAGAGCTATCATACGAAGAGGCTCCGGTTGCTATTCTTGATAGGCAAGTCCGTAGATTGAGAAACAAAGAGATTGCTTCTGTTAAAGTGTTGTGGCGGAGTCAACGAGTCGAGGAAGCCACGTGGGAAACAGAGAAAGAAATGAAAGAAAAATACCCCCATCTGTTTGAGCAAGTGTAGTAGTGATCGTGCGAATTATGGTTCCAAGGCAATTTGATGTTGTACTCAGACTCGTGACAAGGCACCCCATTTTTCTTTCCTCTCCTAATTGCCTCATTGTTGTAACTTTCAAATGCGTGCTAAAACTATATACAAAGTTGTTAACTAGCTGGTGTGCCACCTATAAAGCAAATAAAAGTTTTGTGAAACAAATGTGCTAAGTAAGTGATTAATAGTAGTGTAGATTGGTAATGGCTAGAAGAATTATCTATGATCTATTGGGGTGATTGAACTGTATGGGGCGCACTGGAATGACCCAAAGTTAAGTGCAAATTATGTGCCACTAATTGAGTCTTATGCTAAATTGTGATGAAAAGAGGATGAACCATACGTAATTGTCAAGGTAATTGGATATGTGCAAGTGTTGAAGTAATGAATGGTATACCAGTTGTAGGGATAACAAAATTTGTGTAATGATGCTTGGAAATGTGTTTCTGGGGCTCTCTGTCAGGTGGATAGGTCTAAATACAAAGGAGACTCTGGCGAAATTTGTGTAATTTGCATATCATGTTTTCAAAAACCAAATGATTTCCAAAATTCTCATTCGAGGACAAATGCTTTTTAAGGGGGGGAGAATGTAAAGACCCGTAAAATTTCTTGCTTAAAATAATGCCCGAATAAGTCCCCGAGTTGTTATCTCTGAGAAAATTCTTAAAACGGACCTTGATTTTTGTAAAAGTACCCCGGGAACTGGAAGAACTTAATTTTTCTAGAACTTGGGTGTTATGCGACGCACTATGCGATCGCATAACGTGTATGCGGACCGCATAGTGGTCGCATACATGGGCAGGTCGCTGCCCAACTAAAGGGGTGTAATGCGACGCATAATGCGATCGCATAACGTGTATGCGGACCGCATAGTGGTCGCATACCCGGGCAGAATGTTTTCAAAATTTGGCCCACCTGGGGGACATTCTGCGGTCCAATATGCGGACCGCATGTCAGGAATGCGATCGCATTCCTGACCGAATATTCGACACGGTCTTTTAATTTTCTAAATTTTTAGACCCGACCCCAGTTTCATTTAACCCCTGCCCCCTTTCATTTTAACAAGTTTTCTGAACAAAATAGAGAGAAGGAAAGGAGAGTTCTTGAGAAAGGAAGTGGTCCTTCCATCAAAGTGATTTTCAAGGTCTCTCAGGCCTGGTAATTCGAGTAATCTCCTTCTTCCCCATTCTAGCAGGTAAGGGTTCCCAACCCCTTTTTTTTTCTTCCATTAATTTTCTGATTTTTAAACAAAGGGAGGGTTGGCCTGGATTGATTCTTAAAAATATTAGCTAAGACCTTGCATGCATGTTTAATAATGGTGCTAATCTAGTAAGAGGGAGTGGGTTGGGGTAAACTTCACAAAGATAGGGTTGGTAGTCTAATGGGTTCACATAGTGTTTGACAAAATGCTTGAGAGAGTCTGAATTGCATGTATGACTTCCAATTCTGAGTTGAATATGTCTAATTGTGAACTAGATTGACGGTACTAGTCGGTTCAGTGATTGTGATTTAAAGTTGAAAAGGGAAACTCGACTCCAGGTATGTATGGCTAACTTTAGTCTTTGTAAAATCACTTGTGGTGTTCGAGCATACGGTACGTGTATTGTTATAAATATGTGCAACTGGTTGTCCGAATTATGTTGATGTGTGAAGTGTAATACTTGTACGTCTTTAGTTGACCACCACACTACCACGTTATGAAAAACGGTGCTTAAAGGATAATGAATCCAAGAGTATGAATGTATATGCTACAGGCTATGTAAAGAAGCTGTATTCTTATTGCTGAAATTTTCTGTGATTGAACTGTGATTTGTCATCGTTGGTGTGATTGTAATTGTCAGGTGGGATCGGGTTGCGCGCCGCAACAGGGGAGATAAGGGTGATATGTGATAAGTGATAAGGGTGTGATTGTAATTGTCAGGTGGGATCGGGTTGCGCACCGCAACATGGGAGATAAGGGTGATATGTGAGAAGTGATAAGGGTGTGATTGTAATTGTCAGGTGGGATCGGGTTGCGCGCCGCAACAGGGGAGATAAGGGTGATATGTGAGAAATGATAAGGGCGTGATTGTAATTGTCAGGTGGGATCGGGTTGCGCGCCGTAACAATTGTCAGGTGGGATCGGGTTCCACGCCGCAACAGGAGAAATAAGGGTGAGATGTGAGGAGGGACAAGGATGGAATTGAAATTTTGATTTTGATGAAGTGAAAATTGTGGAACTTCCGTTGTATATCTTTCTAAGTCTTGTGCAGTAATTGTGTGACTCTCTGTCTGTCTCTTGCCTGTGCATTATTGAGTTTACTTAGAGTAAAGTTTGTTCATGCATACCAGTACAATTCAAATGTACCGACGTCCCTTTTGTCGGGGGAGCTACATTCTTGTGATGATTGTAGGTGGTTCTATAGCAGGTACTTCAGCACACCGACAGTAGTGCCTCCTCTTTGTCCTATCGGCTGTTTTGGTGATNCAAGTATTGTATAACTCCGTTGTACTCCTAGAGGCTCCGTAGACAGGAATTGTGGGTTATGTACTTATGTATTTTGGGCAGTATGACTTGTAGACCACGAAAAGTAGACTGTGTGTTCTTTATATTTATAAGTATTGTATCACTTGTTGGAAACGACAAACTTCTATGGTTTAATTTCAGATTTTAAGAATGCGTCTTAATTATAATTTAATAATGCACAACGGAAACTTCGGGGTAATACGTGGGAGGGAAAAAGGAATCCAGGTCCGCTTGACTGGGACTACCCGGTCGCGTGTCGGTCGTGTCCCTTGGCTTTGGGGCGTGACATAAATAATGTGCCGAGCATGTATGGCAATACAATAACTGAAAGATAAAACTGAACTGACAACTGAAAGTAACTGGGAGTCAAAGATGATCTGGAGATATACTTACCTGCTGATAATGACTTAACTCTCTCAATATAGTAAGTAAAATAAATGTCTGAACCTATAAGGCTCAGAACGTGTAACTGCTCTATCGTAGTAGGCTCGCTCATAGGCGCTCGGCCAAACTAGGCTCTATATATCGGCCATTTTGGGCTCGCTCATATACGCTCGGCCACAGTAGGCTCGGTATATAACTTACCATCTTGTTAGAGGTTGCCCATTAGGGGCCTGCCCACCAATTATAGCTCGATGGTGTGATTGTAATATTGTAATATTGTATGTATATATATATACCCTCTGTCTCTTGACAGGAAGAAGACAATACTCAATTGAGTATAAAGTCCTGATAAGGGAGAATACTGTAACTTATGAGACTAGGATACTCTATATAAATTCGGGAGTATGAACTTCTCTTTAGGCCTCGTTATCAAACACATGTAGTTATGAGATCATGCCAAAAAGGAAAGAAGGGATAACCTTCATATACTTGAGTCGATTCTCTTGGTAATCCCTCTAACACACGTCAATTGTGACAACACGTAATGGCGGATCGAAGTAGGGAATAATTCGTATGATATTCTTGTGAAAGATTGCACCGCACTCCTTTAGAATCGCAACATCCCATTGCTAATTTTCTAAGAAGTCTCGTAGTATATCCTTGGGTAAATTCTTTTGCTGAAGGCTCGTTACTTTGAGGTTGGATGTAAGCATCTCCATTTTATATATATTAAAGAAGCCATTTGTTGAATTTTGATCATAATCTTATGTGAATTTAGATTAATCTGAGAAGTCTTGTATGCCTTTTGCTAAAGCATTCACGTTCCATTCCATATATTTGTTATTTTTAGAGCCTTTTATGGCTTAGCCAAGAGTCTCTTTCAAGATGCCACCTAGACTCATAACACCTTAGTCACTTTAGGCTTGATGAAAGCTTTACACATGCTGTCACGTTTGGATCACTTAACCTTATCCAAATTATGCTTAATTAATTAGTTAATCTCCCACTAAAAATCAATAATTACCCAATTATCTACATAATTAAGGATTATCTCAAATTACTTATAATGCTACTCACTTTTAACACACCTTATACATCTTACTATCATGGTTATGTGGTATCTTGTATAGCACTAATCCATAAATATGGTGTCACGCCCTGAACTTGGGCCTGGACGTAACACGGCACCCGGTGCCTGACTACATGCGACTGAGCGAACCAGCTGGCTGGCTGAATCAACATGTGATATCATAACATTCTAAATGCGGAAGATAAACTAACACATGTTGATATACTGAATGTCCGGATGATACAAAATCAAAGTGCGAAAATACAAATACAATTCTGAAACATATTTATAGCCAACATAGCTTAATATGAAAAGCCTATGACTCTGTCGAACTGTTACTCTAGTCTATGAAGCCTCTAAAGAAGTACTTTATAACACTGGCTGTCTAAAAATACTTAAGGTTGTAAGGTAATGATAATGCCTCGGAAGAACTGGGGATCACCAAATAGCCGGTACGAGAATCCTAGCGCTCTGAATCATCAACCTGTAAATCATTACTTGCATCGTGTCACGACCCAAAACCTATGGGTTGTGATGGCGCCGGACACCACTGTCAGGCAAGACAACCCCTTAATCAGTTGAAATACCTTCATGTTTAACAATTTCGAAATCGTTGCCTTTATTGCATTTCCTAATCAAATAAACAATTTTTTTTGTAAATTAAACACGACAAGAATTCTATTTAATTCCATAAAACAAGACTCAACACATCCCTAGAACCTAGTGACACAAGTACATGAGCAATTTCTAAGGATTTATACAATTATACAACGCTTGTCTGAAAAACAAATTGGACAAAGACAATAAATATAAAATGTAAGTACACAGAAGAGAGGCTCTGGCAGCTGTGGAACACCTCTGGATGAATGCATCCCGTATAAGTCTCCAAAACAATCACTGTACTATAAAGGTACTTGTGCAACAAAATGTACAGAAAGTGTAGTATGAGTACATATACATATATGTACCCAGTGAGTATCCCGTCTAATCTCGAAGAAGTAGTGACGAGAGGTCGACTCGATGCTCACTAAGATCCAACAGTGATAATAATAGACAGGATATAAGGAAAACAGTAGGCATGTAAGACAAATAAACATCGAAATGCATCAATAAGAGGTATCCAAATAACAGTGGAAATCAAGCAAGTCCTGTATCCCAAAGTGAAATCACTCTCATCACTCTGTCGTGGCGTACGGCCTGATCCCATAATGAATTCACTCTCATGACTCCGCCGTGGTGTACGGCCCGATCCCATAGTGTAATCACTCTCATCACTCCGCCGTGGCGTACGGCCCGATCCCATAGTGTAATCACTCTCATCACTCCGTCGTGGCGTACGACCCGATCCCATAGTGTAATCACTCTCATCACTCCGCCGTGGCGTACGGCCCGATCCCATAGTGTAATCACTCGCATCACTCCGCCGTGGCGTACGGCCCGATCCCATAATTAATTCACTCTCATCACTCCACCATGGCGTACGGCCCGATCCCATAGTGTAATCACTCTCATCACTCCGCCGTGGCGTACGGCCCGATCCCATGGTGTAATCACTCTCATCACTCCGCCGTGGCGTACGGCCCGATCCCATGGTGTAATCACTCTCATCACTCCGCCGTGGCGTACGGCACGATCCCATAATGAAAAACAAGAACAACGTAAACGAGTCAAGTATCACTATCCTTTAGATGAAACATCACCAATCACAACAAAAGCACAGAGCATATTTACATCATGACAGGGGAAACCAATGAACATGATGTGGCCTAACTACCCGGACAAAACAATAATAGCCACTACGTACGGACTCTCGTCACTTGGTGCGTACGTAGCCCCCCAAACAAGTACACATAGCATTTGAAGTTACCTAGGGTGACAATTCCCTCTTACAAGGTTAGAAAGGCTCACCTCGCTCAGAAGCTCCATAACCTGCTTCCAAGCCCTTACGACGACCCCAACGGATGCGCAACGCCCCCAAACTATCCAAATAACGATAATTCAATGAAAGTGTACTCTAATATTTTCTAAAAATTCAGATTATATAATTTCCCAACTCCGCTCAAGGAATTGACCAAAATGCCGTCGGGCCCATATGCCCGGATTCCGAAATTTGTCGAAGATAAATTCTACCCATAACTTTACTAACTCAAATATACAATTTGTTACAATTTTCATGCTCAAATTCATGGCTAAAATCAAATTTTATCAATTCTAAGTTTCCTTGCAATTTCCCCATATTTTTCCGAATTTCTCATATCCAATCTATGTAATAAATCTTGTATTTAGCTTGGAAATCAGTAGAAACAACTTACCTTTGATTCTTGATGAAATCCCCCTTGAAATGCTCTACAAAATCATCCAAGCCAAATGAAAGAAATGGCCAAAATTCGAGTTTAAAGAATCTGCCCCTGCTTCATCGAGTTGTACCTTGCACTTGTACTGCACAGGTTGTACATCCTATTAAAATTCCCTTGTTGAACACCTTCTGTTAATACACCCATAACATCTTGTTCAAATATCCAAATAACAAATGGTTTTAAGATTTAGAAACTAGACTCAAAGATCTTTAATTTGATAGGTTGTACACCATATAACCCTTTATATATTTCGAGAAATGAGCTTCTAAAGTCGGCCCTGTGTATCTGAAATTCTATCAAAACTGCTCGACCAGCCACCTTCAACCTATCATACATTCAAGTACAAATGTCAAAATGATGCATGGTTTAACATTCAAAAACTATATTTAAAGGGCTACAACTTTCATGTTTTGCAAATTTTCAGATTCCTTATAGATTTCGAGATATAAGCTTCCAAACTAGGCTCCTCGTGCACTAATTGCTGTCCAAAATCTGCAGAAATTTTCTGCAATTTTCCTTCTTTCTTTTGTCCGAAATTCATTCCGTTAACTTTTCGAAATCCACCCGAGGCCCTCGGGACCTTAACCAATTATACCAACATGTCCCAAAACATGATACGAACTAGCTCGAGGCCTCAGATCACATCAAACAACGCCGAAATCTCGAATCGCACTAAAATTGAAACTTTATTAACTTTGAAATTTCAACTTCTACATCCGATGCCGAAACCTATCAAATCACGTCTGATTGACCCGAAATTTAGCACACAAGTCATATTAGACATTACGGACCTGCTCCAACTTTCGGAATTCGAATCCGACCCCGATATCAAAAAGTCAAACTCTCG
>ML281119.1:6602-74029 GCA_005239495.1 Nicotiana undulata | reverse complement strand
AATAGTGAACCCAACAGGACCGTGCCAATACCACTGTAGCCAACTGGGATTGAAATCACAATATTTCACCTTTCCATGTCATCTCAACAACAATCACAACTTGCAATACATACAAGGGACAAATAAGGCACATAGAGGCATGCTCGTGAATCCTAAAGCTACCCGACATAGAAAAATAGTCGCCACGTACGGACTCTCGTCACTTGGTACGTACGCAGCCCCCACAACATGTACACATAACAAATAAGGAACCTATAGGGATGTTTCCCCCTTACGAGGTTAGAAGGGAGACTCACCTCGTGACAAAATCAGCCCTCGGATCAAGGATGCACCCGAATCGCCTAAATCTACCCTCGACGGCCCGCAACTAGCCAAATATAGCGTAATTAAATCAATTTAAGTTCGAAGAATAAGAATCAACCAATAAACCCAAAATTAGGCATTCTTGAAGGATTTTGGAATTTCAACCGTGGGCCCACGCGCCCGGATTTCAAAACTTCTCGAAGGAATCATTTACCCAAACCTAAGGATCATAATTACGTGATTTATACATGAATTTATGGCTTAGAACGGATATTCACTAATTCTCCCACAAGCCCTAATTTACTACCAAATTTTAAGAATTGATGATTTAGAAGAGAGAATTATCTAGGAAATGATGTTGAAATTTAGTAAAACCATGGAATTTACTTACCTCAATAACAATGGTGGAAATTTCCTTGAAAAGGTCTCTAAAGACTTGAGGAGGAAGATGAAAATGGAGGAAATAGGCTAAATCCCGTATTTAATAAAACTGTCCAGTTATTCCTTCACTGTGATCGCGACAAGGGGCCTACGATCGCGAAGGTCAACTGGCCAGACCTCTGCGATCGCGGTAGGGGTCTTGTGATCGCGAAGAGCAACTGTGCCCGGCCCCGCCTTGACACTATGCGATCGCGAAGGCATGGAACCCAGCATTCCGCGATCGCGAAGACTGGGGTGCGACCGCCAAGGCCAAGGACCCAACCTTTCGCGATCGCAAAGAGGAAGCTGCGATCGCGAAGAACAATCAACAGCCCAGCCAAGTTCCTTCTCCGCGATCGCGAAGAAGGAAACAAGACAGCAAAAATCTAGTTTTTTCTAACTTAGCTCCCGGGGGTCCAAAACTCACCCGAGCCCCTCGGGGCCCCGTCCAAAGGCACCTACAAGTCTATATTCATGATACGGACTTGCTCGAACTTTCGGAATGTGAAAAACAACAACGAAACTCAGAATTCAACCCCAAAACCAAATTGAATCAAGCTTAAGAACTTAAGATTCTAGAATTCACTTCAATGCACCGAACGGGCCTATACTACTCGGAATGACTTCAAATTTTGCAGACAAGTCATTAATGACATAACAGAACTATTCCCAGTCTCGGAATTCCGTTCGGACTTCGATAGCATAAAATCACGTCCCAGACCAAATTTTAAACTTAAGGAAATCTTGATTTCCATTTCGGGCAACGAAATTCTCCTGGGTCATCGAAAACCTGAGCCGAACATACGCCCAAGTCCGAAATCATTATACGAAGCTATTGGAGCTGTCAGAACTCGATTCCGAGGTCATTTGCTCAAAATGTTGACCGAAGTCAAACTTGGCCAAATAGGCCAACCTCAAGGAACCAAGTGTTCCCAAATCACTCAAACCATTCCAGAATCCCGAACCACCCGTCCCTGCAAGTCATAAAGCACGAATAACTGCTATGGGAGGTTTCATTTAAGGGAACGGGATCCTACTACGCAAAAAGACAGGTCTGGTCGTTACACTTTTCCTTGACAGTGGACTTCTCCACTTGTCACGAAGTCATAGGTCACAATGCTTGATAACCCACAATGTTAAACTTCACATCTCATATAATTTAACCCCGTTGCTTCCAACTTATTCCCATGTTCCTAAATATGTCATAGCAGCGGTCAAGAAAATCATGTGGGTCCTCAAAAGATGTACCACTTAAATGGAGTTGAAATAGTTTGGTAAACTTGTCCAACCTCACTAGACGGACTAGTGCATCCTGTAACACTGGAGTTAAAATAAATCTTTCCGGAATCTGAATTAGTCCAACATGTACCAACTGAGCTAGAACCTCCGCGTCTAGATCCATTTGAGACTTTACAATAGGTGTTGATGTTTGAGCTTTATTCTGAGCTCTGCTTCTGTCTATTTCCCTAATCGTAGCTATCATTGGGGCTTCGTCTCTTGTCCGGTTGCAAATGCTTTGCATGTTGTCGAGATTTGTGAGAGGACAAGAGTAGACAAGTTCAACCATCAATGGTATAATAATTTCGCACGATATAGTAGAATAGAAGTGACATTGTTCCTAACTCAATAGCCTCTGAGAGATAAGTACAGACGTCTCCGTACCAATCCTTCGGAATCTACTAAGCTTGTTCGTGGATTGTGGGACCTAAGTAAACCTAGTGCTCTGATAAAGTAATGTAATTGTTTTGAATAAAATGAAACAACGTATATTAAATAGGAGAAGACTCTCGGGATCTGTGGACGCCGACAGATATACCTCGTGTCTCCGAATGGATGAATAGCCGCTCTAAATATCTCTACTGATGGTCGGTACCTGGATCTGCACAAAAGATTGCAGAGTGTAGCATCCGTACAACGGAACCCATGTACTGAGTAAGTGTCGAGTCTAACCTCGGTGAAGTAGTGACGAGTCTAAGGCGGGGCATTAACAACATAAAACCTGTATCACTAATATCTACAACAACACAATAACACAATTCTACACCAACAAGAAAATTATAACCGAGACAATAAATATAAAGCAAGAAAGGGAAATCTAAACAATTAATTAAATAGATGCTGCAACAAATTAGAATAACTCAACTTCCCTTTTCAGGTCTCTGCTATAACCAATTCTCAATAACTTTCGAATCTCAAATCTTTATCTTTAAATGAAAATGGTGTCAAAAATATATAAAGAGTGGTAAATAAAATATTTAAGCTTTTCAAAACTTTATTTTCTTTGAAAATCGGTAAAATATAAATGTCCTCCCTTATCGCTCCTTGTTGCAGCGTGCAACCCGCTCCCACCTGCCCTCCCTTATTGCTCCTCCCTAAATATATCACCCTTATTACTCCTGTTGTGGCGTGCAACCCGATCCCACCTCTCCTTCCTTATCACTCCTTGTTGCGGCGTGCAACCCGCTCCCACCAGACATATCATATCAATTTATTTATAATTTTCACAACTCAGGCCAAGCCTTTCACAATATTTTTGTCTCAACAATTAAAAATAAGAAACTGTATCTTTCTCGTAAACTTCGTCAATATCATCTCAACCATGAAACCAACATGAATATCAAAAATATGTAAAATTCATAAAACAGTGCCAAACCTCTTAACCGTCTTATACCACAAGGAAGAACAGCTCAAACAACCAATACTCTTTCCAAAATAGCCACAACAACATCTAACAATAAATTAATAAGGTCAAATAGGCATAGAAACAATAATGAACATATCACAATTAAGACAATAATTAATTAAGTTGGGGACGGGGAAGGGATCATGTTTGACAAACAATTCAGGTGGTGCATAGATACTCGTCACCTAACCTATACACCACGCCCATGCATTTCACATAGCAAGCAAGTGGGGAGTCCTATTCCCTCAAGCCAAAGTTAAACGAAACACTTACCTCAATTTCGCAGGCCACTCACTGCTCAATTTTTGCATTTCCTTTTGAATTCACTTCTAACTTGCTCGAATCTAATCACAATTAACTTTAATATCATTAACTAATGCTAAAGGAACTAACTTTATTGAAAAATACAAGTTTCCTAAGTTTCTAAAAAAAGTGAAAACTCGACCCCAAGGCTGCTTGGTCTAAACTCGGGGTTCGGACCAAATTACCTTTACCCATTCACCCATGAACCCAAATATGCTATTAGTTTTGACATCCGAACTTAATTTGATATAAAAATTTGATTTTACAAAACTTCCTAATTCTGCCCAAACCCTAACTTTTTCCCATAAAAATTCTTTGTTCTTGCTTTAAAAGTGATGCAAAATAATAAGGAATTGAAAGAACAAGGTTTGGAATTCATTACCTATGACTTGAGGATGAAGATTGTTTAAGAATAATCGTTTTTAGGGCTGGAACCTCGAAAATTTGGAGAAGAAAGGGTTTTGTCCGTTTTTAAAAAGTATTTATATTAGCTGGGCTAGGGTTCTATGCGATCGCGTGAAATGGTTTGCGATCCCATAGTGTAAGGGGCACTGGCTTTTGCGTTCGCATGGGGAGGGGTGCGATCGCACAGTGCATTGATCTCCCCTCCCTCAGGTCTGGCTTAATGAAATGCGGTCGCATAGCAATGGTTGCGTTCGCACTGTAGAGCATGGGTGAAGCTATGCGATCGCATTCATGGGATAGCATTCGCACAGTGTACCAAACAGGGTCCTCAAACTTTACTCTATGCGATCACATACTCTACAACGCGATCGCATAGAACAAAATACTTGGACACCAGAAATAAAAAACCAGCAGTTATTTCCTAGTGAAAATCACCCCGTGGCCTATCTGAAACTCACCCGAGCCTTCGAGACTCCAAACAAATCATGCACGCAAGTCTAAAAACATCATAAGGACTTGCTCGTACGATAAAATCATGAAAATAACATGTAAATCTATGAACTAAACCTCAAATCTCATCATTTTCAACAAGAACTCTTAAATTTCATAATTTCTCATCCGAATGTCTGAATCACGTCAAACGAACTCCGTTTTTTACCAAATTTCATCGTTAGCCTTTTACTAAATAACAAATTTCTGCCGGGCTCCGGAACCAATATACGGGCCCGATATCAATAATTTTAAACATTATTTCTTTTTTTTTAATTCATAAGCATTTCAGCATAACAATTTCTTTCAAAAAATAATTGCTACGGCTTGGGACCTCGGAATTCATTTTCGGGCATACGCCCGAGTCCCACATTTTACTGCGGACCTTCCTCTTCATTTGTTCCCGTTAACGACCACAAAGCCCAACACTGCTCCTGCTCGGTTGGCCGTTCGATCGAGTCCATCCCTTGAAGTCGTACCCTCCCAGTATGCGTGAGTCTTCCAAGCTCCTTTCCATTATGATTTTAGGACTCCTAGTTCTAACTTCAATCTTGGACCGGGATCGTCGGAACACGGATCCGGGTCCGTTTACTCAAAATGTTGACCAAAGTCAACTTTTATCAAATTTAAACTCTAAAAATCACTATTTTCATATTTTCACATAAAGCTTTCCGATTTCAAGGCCGGGTTGTGCACGCAAATCGAGGTATTTTATTTAAGTCTTTTATGGCTATTAAGGATGGAACGGAGTCTAATTTTTATAAAATGACCCCTTGGGTAATAACAACTTGCGTGTGCATTTGGGAGCAACAAGTTTGTGGTGCCGTTGCCGGGGACTTAGAAATTAACTATTCTACTAGATTAGATTTTTACTTTTTGTCTATTCAAGATTTTAAATTTTAGCTTAGTTTAACATTTTTTATCTTTGTTTCCATGTCATCTTGGAACGAGAATGTCACGACCCAATTTCCATCTCGGGTCGTGATGGCGCCCAACGCTGGGGTCAGGCCTGCCAACACTGATCTATTACTACAATTTGCAAATTTTAAATGAAGAGTCAAGTAACTACCGATTTTTTGTTCAAGTAACCTCAATTTGTTTATAGAGATAGCAAAATGCAACCAAAATACCAACGAGACTACAATACGTGCTAAGATCTAGTGTCACAAGTCTACATGCGACTGGTAGAATATACAAAATACTACGGATAAATGTACTACTGTCTGAAAGATAATAGACAATAATATCCCAAAGAAAAAAATAATCAGCAGAGGACTCCACAGTGCTGTCGAGATCGCCAAGGAAAGCAGCTCACCGTGTAGCCAGCCGAATAGAAACTCTCAATGATGACCACCGGTATAGTGACTAGGAGCACCTGCCTCAGAACCTGTACAATTACGTACAGAAGCTTAGAATGAGTACATATATTTAAATATGTACCCAGTGAGTATCCGGTATAAACTCGAAGGAGTAGTGACGAAGGTAATACTCACTAAGTCAATAATATAAATAAAGTGCAACGAATTTAAACAAGATCAATAATTAAGGAAAACAGGTAGACATGGGGCAATCAAATACACAACTAAAATCTTCCCTTCGGTATCAGTTAGCAATATTAAATGAAAACCTCAAGTTCCCTACCACCATAAAATTTAATTGAAATTAACAATACTAGGACTCTCAGTCAGACAATAGCATGTAATATGCCGAAGCGTACGGCCGAAGCGTCGCAATAATTTAAATGTGCACTGCCGAGGGTCGAACGGCCCGAACCATAGATGCATCTATTACCCCGCTCACGAATCGATCATGTGACGCGGTTAACATAATATAAGGCTACCCCGCTCACGAATCATACCTATGACTCGGGTGCTCGTAACGTACATATAATTATCAAGAAAACCTTAAGAGAACTTCCGGGAACATATTAGGAACATAGAGTTAAACATTTAGATTTACAGAATACTCGCTATCATTTCCATATCAATTTCAGGGATATTAACCAACCATAAATACATGTAAGGATACAGGAAAGACACGTAATAGCATACTTGTGGGTCCTAATACTACCCGACATGGAATAATAGTTGCTAGGCACGGACTCTCGTCACTTGGTGCGTACGTAGCCCCCGCAAATAAAGACATTTAGTCAATCACAATTACCTATGGGGACAATTCTCCCTTACAAGGTTGGAAAGGAGACTCACCTCGTGTCAAATCTACCCCTCGTACCACAATTGCACTCGAAACTCCGAACTCGCAACTAGTCAAAAGGAGTACAATTGAATCAATGCATGCACAATGTGGGAAGTTATCTTAGCTATTCAAATAAATCGCTATTCTTGAAGAATTCCCAAGTTCCAACCCCGGTCTCGCATGATCAAATTCTGAAAATTCTAGAAGGGATCACTCACTCATAGCCTAAGGATCATTAAGGTGTGATTTCTACTTGAATTCATGGTCTAAAATGGAAAATCACAAAACCCTCAAGAACCCTAAAATTACTACCTAATTCTATGGTTTTTGATAATTTAGTAGGGAATTTAACTAGGAATTAATGTTTGAAACTAGTGTTGGATAGGGGAATTTACTTACCTCAAGTACTAGGTTGAAGGCCCTCTTGGAAGCTCCCAAATAACACAAGGAAGAAGATGGAAATGGAAGAAATGACTCAATCCCGTGTTTAAATGAAATTTCACTTCCTGGCCTATAGGGATTCCGCACCTGCGGCTCGAGGCCCGCACCTGCGGAGTTGGGCAAGAGGGGCTGGGGTCGCACCTGCGGAGCTGGGGATCGCACATGCGCTTCCGCTCTTGCGGAAGAGGAACCGCACCTGCGGAACCTTCGCACCTGCGAGGCTGGGACCGCATGAGCAGTCCCGCACCTGCGGCTGGGCAACCGCACCTGCGGTCACACCAAATCAGGTGCACTAGCTACATCTTCAGCTGGTGTTTGGCCTCGTATGGTGTCCGGGAGGCACCTAGGCCCACCCGAGCCCCAGTCAAAATATACCAACAAGTCCTAACTAATAATACCGACTCGCTCGAGCCTTCGGAACACCCAAAATAGCTCTAGATCTAATAATCACCCCTCAAAACTCCTAAGATCAAACTTAAGGATTTCTAAATTCTTGATTTCTATAACAACGCGCCGTACCGACCTATACTACTCGGAGCGACCCCAAATTTTGCAGACAAGTCATAAATAACATAACAAAACTATTCACAGTCTCGGAATCACATTCCAACCAAATTTCAAATTCTATGAAATTTCTCAAAACTTCATTAACTCTAAATTTCTCATTTTGATCCGAAACCCGTCAAATCAAGTCCATTTCTTACCAAATTTCACAGATAACTTAAATAACACATATTGAACCTGTCCCGGGGTCTGGAACCATCATACGGGCCCGGCAGCACAAGTTTCACATCGAGGTTCATTTTCATAAACCTTTATGTTTTTCAGAAAAATAATTTTCTTTAAAAATTTATTTCTCGGTCTTGGGAGCTCGGAATTTGATTCCGCGCATACGCCCAAGTCCCATATTTTCCTACGGACCCTCCGGGACCGTCAAATCACGGGTCCGGGTCCGTTTACCAAAAATGTTGACCAAAGTCATATTTAATCAATTAATTATTAGAATTCCAATTTTTCATCACGTTTTTACATAGAAGCTTCCCGGCTACACGCTCGGGCTGCGCACGCATATCGAGGTGGAATTAACGGAGGCTTTCAGAGCCTCAGATTGTAGATTTAGCTAGCTTAACCCGGGATGACCATTTGGGTCATCACAATATCCACCTCTTAGACAAACGTTCGTCCTCGAATGGACATAGAAGTGTACCTGGAGGGCTGAATAATTGTGAATATATGCTCCGCATGTCCTCCTCGGACTTCCAAGTCGCCTCCTCGGCTGGCTGGCTCCGCCATTGGACCTTAAAAATAGAAACTCTCTTAGATCTCAACTGGCGATCCTGTTTCTCAATAATAGCAATTGGCTCCTCCTAGTAGCCCAATTTCTCATCCAGTTGAATAGTGCTGAAATCTACCACGTGCGAGAAGTCGGGGTGATACCTCAAGAGCTTGGACACATGGAAGACCGGCTGAACTCCAGATAAGTGGGGAGGAAAGGCAAGCTCATAAGCAACCTCCCCTACTTTCCGCAACACCTCGAAAGGACCTATGAACCTCAGGCTCAACTTGCCCTTCTTCCCGAACCTCAGTATGCCTTTCATCGGCGACACCTACAGCAGGACCTTGTCTCCCTCCATAAATGATACATCACGTGCCTTCTGATCCGCATAGCTCTTTTGCCGGGACTGTGCTGTACGGAGCCTCTCCTGAATCAACCTTACCTTCTCTAAGACATCTCTAACCAAGTTCGTGCCACACAACTTAGCCTCGCAAGGATCAAACCATCCGATAGGAGAACGACATCGCCGACCATATAAAGCCTCGAATGGAGCTATCTCAATGCTGGCCTGGTAACTGTTATTATAAGCAAACTCGGCCAACGGCAAGAACTGATCCCACTGACCTCCGAAGTCAATCACACATGCTCTAATCATGTCCTCACATATTTGAACAGTGCGCTCCGACTGACCGTCAGTCTGATGGTGAAAAGCTGTGCTGAGATCTATCTGAGTGCCCATCTCTCGGTGCAGTGCTCTCCAGAAGTGCGAGGTGAACTAGGGACCTCGGTCTGATATAATGTACACCGGCACACCATGCAACCGGACTATCTCCCAAATATAGATTTGGGCTAACCTCTCGGATGAATAAGTAGTAGCCACAGGAATGAAATGCGCTGATTTGGTCAATCTATCCACAATGAACCAGACCGCATCAACCTTCCGCAAAGTCTGAGGTAACCCAACTACGAAATCCATGGTGATGCGCTCCCACTTCCACTGAGGAATGGGCATCTGCTGTAGTAATCCTCCTGGTCTATGGTGCTCATACTTCACCTGCTGGAAATTAAGGCACCTAGCCACATACTCCACGATGTCTCTCTTCATCCGTCTCCACCAGTAATGCTGCCTCAAGTCACGATATATATTTATAGCGCTCAGGTGGACAGAATACCGCAAACTGTGTGCCTCCTCAAGAATCCTATGCTTCAGGCCATCAACATTGGGAACACACAACCGACACGGGAGTCTCAGAACACCATCCTCGCCAATAGTAACCTCCTTGGCACCGCCCTGAACCACTGTATCCCGGAGCTGAACCAAGCGTGGATTATCATACTGCCCAGCCTTAATCTCCCCCAATAATGAAGACTGGGCAACTACATGTGCTAGAACTCGACTAGGCTCTGAAAGATCCAATCTCACCAAACGATTAACCAAGGAATGGATGTCCAAGGATAGAGGACTCTCCTCAGCTGCAATGTAAGCCAAACTACCCATAATCTCCGCCTTCATACTCAAAGCATCTGCCACCACATTCGCCCTACCCGGATGATAAATGATGGTAATGTCATAGTCCTTCAACAACTCAAGCCACCTGCGCTGCCTCAAATTAAGATCCCTCTGCTTAAACAAGTGTTGCAAACTCCGGTGGTCTGTATAAACCTTAGAAGGCACCCCATATAAGTAATGCCTCCAAATCTTAAGAGCATGAACAATTGACGCCAACTCTAGATCGTGCACTGGATTATTCTTCTCATGAACCTTCAGCTGGCGCGAAGCATATGCAATAACTCTCCCTTCCTGCATCAACACACACCCCAAACCAACGCGGTAGGCGTCGCAATATACCGTATGCATCCCAGAACCTGAGGGTAATACCAAAACCAGTGCCGAAGTCAAAGCCGTCTTGAGCTTCTGAAAGCTCGCCTCACACTCATCAGACCACTGAAATGGGGCATTCTTCTGAGTCAATCTGGTCAGTAGGGATGCAATGAATGAAAAGCCCTCTACAAACAGCCGATAGTAGCCTGCCAAACCCAAGAAACTCCTGGTCTCAGTAGCCGAAGTAGGGCGTGGCCAACTCTATATCGCCTCAATCTTCTTAGGATCAACCTTAATACCATCTCCAGATACAACGTGTCCCAAGAATGCCACGGAATCCAACCAAAACTTGCACTTAGAGAACTTAGCATATAGCTTCTGCTCCTGCAAAGTCTGGAGCACAACTCTCAAATGCTGCTCGTGCTCTCCCAGGCTACGTGAATAAATTAGAATGTCATCAATGAAGACGATGACAAATGAATCAATGTACGGCCTGAACACCCTGTTCATCAAGTCCATAAATGTTGTTGGGGCATTAGGTAAGCCAAAGGACATCATCAAGAACTCATAGTGGCCATATCTCGTACGAAAAGCTGTCTTCGGGACATCAGAAGCCCGAATCTTCAACTGGTGGTACCCCGATCTCAAATCAATCTTAGAAAACACTCTGGCACCCTGCAACTGGTCAAATAAATCATCAATGCGCGGCAGTGGATACTTGTTATTGATGGCGACCTTGTTCAACTAGCGGTAATCAATACACATTTGCATAGACCCATCTTTCTTCTTCACGAAAAGAACTGGAGCACCCCACGGCGATACACTCGGCCTGATAAACCCCTTAGACAACAAATCCTCGAGATACTCCTTCAACTCCTTCAAGTCATTAGGATCCATACGATACAGGGGAATGGAAATAGGCTGAGTATCTGGAGCCAAGTCAATGCAAAAATCAATATCACGATACGGAGGCATGCTTGGAAGATCTAAAGGGAATACTGTTTAACCAAAGAAGAAGATCCTTTGACCAAAGCTATTTTAGGATAAACTCGGGTTTCTGATAATCGAAAAGAGAGTGAAATAATATGTAAAGAAATAATAGATTGATAGCAATATGCGAGAAGTAAAATAGTTTGTATTCGAGAATTCAGATGTCTTGTTTGTTACATTTTCTTCCCTTTTATAGGGAGATTCTCCTAGTACAACGTTTGTATTCCACTAATGATGGCTCATTAATAACTAATTATTACATTAATGAGGCGTTACAATGGTGAATCTTAACTATTATTTTAGGAGTTACATAACGTATGTGACATTAACTGTTGATCCTAGAATCTGCCCATTATTGTGTCCAGATTCGTCATGACCATGTCTCTTCTTCTTCATTAGGTTTCCCGTGGCTGATATACACGTGGTTGATAAATTAATTTCGTGCCTGTTGAGTTAATCTTGTACCTGCCCGTTGCTTTGTCTAGATTCATTTCAACCGTGTCTCTTTCTCTTGGCTATTATATGAAAGAGTATACTAACCGTATCTCTTTTATCCCGTGCCTCCGTGTATCTTTACCTCCACATGTGATGTTTTCATTGGTCCACATAGTTGGCTGAGTCATCCATATTCTGGCTACGTGTAAAGCTATTTTTTACCAATACAGATAGTCCCCCCACTTGCCATGTATTTGGCGTATAATACTTGGTAAGTGGATACACATTTATGGCGGGAATATTTTGCCGCCGCTTTATTCCGAGACATTGTATCCTTTATGGAATGCATTCTTCGTGTATTATTTCTATTTAATGCTTCTTCCACATGTTTGTCCTTGATTGGCTCTGCAACAATTCGACGCTTTTTAGGGATTTTTGCAGCTGCATCAGTTCTGAAGTGACACTCTTAATTATGACTTTCTATCATTACTTTTCCATGCTTTGACGGTTGCCATTAGGTATAAATAATCGTCTTCTTTCTTTCTCTTTCATGAAACACTTCTATAATTTGATTTTTCCTTGGTGAAGAAATTTTCCTTAGCTTGCATAAATATGTCTTCATATGGTCGACCTAAAAAGGTTATCAATGTTGAAACTTTGGCGTCTCCTTTTTCTTCTGCATCTAGGAGCCGGAGAGGTGGTCGATTGAGGAGTTTAGGATCTGTTTCCACTCGAGGTTCTTCATCTCCTTTAGTTTCTCCTTAGTCTAGTAGGTCTTTGTTTTCTCCAAGAGGTAGATCCTCTCATTTAGTTTCTAAGAACAAGGATGATATTCGTGAACCTAGAGTTGACGAAATCATTCCTGCTAAGATAGTTTTTACAGAAGTAAATTCTTCCATCGCCGAACAAGCTTCTTCTTTAGATATTGTAGAGAAATACGCTACCATTGTTACTGTAGGTCATATTCCTGTTGTTCGTAGGGAATGCTCCTAAGAGTCTAACGTTCCCATTCTTGTGCCAAGTAATATCCAAAGAATCACGTCTTACAAGACGGGTTTTTCTTATGTCTATACTTACCCTTTCAAATTAGGATTTTAGCCTCCTGTTGATCCTGTTATCATAGAATTTTTCCATTTTTTCAATATTTGCCTAGGACATGTTGGTCCCTTAGTATGGAGTGTTGTTGCTTGTATAAGAGTTTTGGCTTCAAAGGTTTCCGTTCCTTTCACCTTTCATCATCTGATGTATTTGTATTCACCTACTCTGTTTCGTCAAGGGAATTTTACTCTGGCTGCTCGGAGTAAGAGAGTTTTAGTAACCCCTGATGATGATAAAGATAGAGTTTGGTACCTGAGGTATGTTGTTGTTCCCACTGCTGTTCTAGTGGGTGAAAATAATCTTCCCTTCGAGAAGTGGAACCGTGCACGTAAGTACTTTGGTCCGCACCTGTCTTCTTTACATAAAGTTGTATTATGTTTTTAACACCGCATCTATTTTCCACTTGTTTTCAGCAACTATGAATATTGTCGAGAATGTCTCCGATATTCATAGTTGGGTAGAAAGAATGTTAATTGCTGCTCCTGCCGAGGAAAGATCCTGGAAGTACTTTTCCACAAAGTATAAATGGATTGTCAAGACTCATGGTAAGTAGAGTTTTTCTCTTTTCTTTCCTTATATGAATTTTATTTAATTCTTTCTCTTTTTTTGATAGGGTTTTCTGCCCGTGGGGCATCTTCATCGCTTCCGAAGATGTCATTATCTCATGCCCAGAATGTCTTAGCTAGTGCTTCAAAAAGAAAGGTTCAAGGTTCTCGCTTTGGAGGAGAATATTAGGATGAAGAAGAGGGTAATTTAGTGCACCAGGTGAGAAGAAGGCGGGTAGTTTCTGAAGATGAGTCTACTCATGCGCCTCTTTCTTCCGTGTTGGCAATCAGGCCTTCTTTTTGACGTGATAAATCCCAGTCCCCAACTCAAGATCCTGCCGAGCGTCTATTTCATGAAGGTTTTGAAATAGACCTTGATGATGTTCCCCTGGCTACAATCTATCCAGGTTTTGCTGTCGTTCCTGCTCCTCACTCTATGGTTGTTGTTCCTCCTCCCATACCTGTTATTTCTTCAGTTTCTTTTTCGTCCATCTCTATCGAAGTGCCCGCGGCTTCTTTAGCTTCCGGTCCCTCTCTCTTTTCCACTGTCTCTTCCATCCCTGCTTCCGTGCCTTCTGTTATAGAAGAAGGGTCTTCCAGCAGGGAGATGAGAAAAGTTGCAATTGAGGTTCCAGCCGGTGGAAGCCTCTTCAAGAAGACTGGTGAGCCAGAGGTATGGCTTAAGCCTTTAATTGGCTCTGAGGAGAGGGCCAAGCTTGGTAGTCACGCAACTCTTACTTGAGCCAATGAGGTGGTGCACAACTCCTTAAAGGTATGTACTTTGGAAGAACTTTCTCACACATGTTGTTCTTTAATTAACAGTTTAACACATTTGATTGTTTTACTGTTTTTGCAGACGCACCTTATTGGTTTGGAGCTTATGAAGAGAGTTTCCAATTATGAAAATGAGTTGAAGGTGTTCCGTTGGATCGATGATATTAGAGCACAGTACGATAGTCTTCAAATAGAGATGGGAGCTTTAGAGGATGAGAGAGAAACCTTGAGGGAGCAATTGAAGGTTGTTAAGGAAGAGCTGGAAGTGGAGAAAGCTTCTTTCAGCCAGGTCAATAAGGATAAAGATGTTCTTGAATCTTCATTTGCTGGAAAACTGTCAAAAACTACGGAGGAAATCTGGCACCTGAAGCACATGTTGGGAGAGAAAGAGGAATATTCTGGTGAACTTGTGCGTAATCTCTCCCACGTTCAAGAGGATCTCCGTGAAGCTCAAATGAAGGTTCAGACTTTGGAGGAATCAATTGCATCTCTAAAGGTTGCCTTGGAAGCCACTGAGACTGAGAATGATAATTTGAAGGGCGAGATTCAGGCTTGGTCAAGGGACTATGGTGACCTTGAAGAATCAACGGTTGTTGACGTGAGTAGGGCATATATGAGTGCTCGCCATGATACATTGTTGGAAATGAGTCGAGAAGGCTTTGCCTTGATACTGAGATTGAAAAATCTAGGGAAGCTATGGAGAAGACTCAAAAAGGTTTTGATCTCTCTCCAGCTGATGAAGCCCAGGAAGAAGCGGACGATTCTTCAGAAGAAGCTGGTTCTCCTCCTCCTCCTAGAGAATGAAGACTTTTAGTCACCCTTGTTTTTTTCTTTTTTATTTGATTGGTGTAATTACTCCCAGCTCCATCGGGAGTAAATTTGAAACTTCTAAAGTCCCCAGTTGACAATTTAGGGGCAAAAAATGTATATATCTATGCGGCTAAGTACTAGTTTAGTACTTAGTTTTTAACTTAGCTGCTTCTATATCAATATTTTTGAGACTTTTTGTTATGAGTTTGAGCCTTACTCTTTACTCATGTCTATTGCTTTGTGTTGCTTCTGTGAGGTTTCTGTTCGTACCTCTAAGCTTTCTTTGCATAAAGATGTGTGCTTTACTTTAAACCCTTTTATGATGGGTGTAGTATAAGCTTTTTAGCCTCTGTTTATAAGAGGCTTTGTTTATGAATTAGGGCCCTTTTAATGTTTTAATGAAGAAGACGTCTCAACTTCATTGAAAATGCAATAGAGTGATAGGAATTTTTCACATGTTTAAGAATGTTTTTGTGAGAGGTTTTTGCTTGAACTTTCACAACATTTTACATGTGTTATGTTTGTCATCTAAAACTCATGTTGCAACTATTTTGTTTTAACAGATTTGATAATCACTTGTATTTCGTAATTGTTTTTAGTGGATAACAGTTTTTTCGAGTTAATACAAGGAATTAACTATTTTTCATTAGTAACTGTTTTTGTAAGTATTGGGTTTTTCCCATGACTATTTTATTTGCAACAGTTGTAAGTACGAGAGAAATGTATTGTAATCCGTAACTGTTTTATTTGATAACAATTTTGAGAATATATACAAGGGTTTTGATCTTTCATCCGTAACTGTTTTATTTGAATAGCAGTTTTTTGTATGAGTACAAAGATTTCATAATTGTTTTGATTACAACAGTTTTGGCTAAGTACAATGATGATGATCTTCTATCCCTAACTGTTTTTGATGTAACAGTTATTTTTGTATAAGAGATGTACATTTCTTCTTCGTAGCTAATACTTTGCCTTCTAACCTGAACATGCTTTGAGGGTTTTCAGAGTAGGCTTTCGTAATTCTTGTGACGGAGTTTTCAGTTCTTTTGCTCGTATGACTTGACTTGTTGGGTGAATGGTTCTTTTAGGCTCGAGCATTCTGACTTCTGGTAGTCTTTTGCTTCATTTTGGCCTTCCATATTATATAGTCCCCCAAGTGTTTGAGTGTTGAAGAATGAGATCTCGAGTACTTGATTATTCCTTCTTTGTGGTCCTTTCCCTTAAAAAGGAAAACATTCCAGACTAGATTGTATATACTTTTTTTTTAGATGATGACTGCTTAACCCTTTAAAATATCCATCAGAAAGTGTAACCCTAGACCAGGAATTGTGTTATTTCCTCGCGTCTTAGCAGGTCTAATGTCATCATCTGGTGATGGGTTAGCTTTTTGCCTATCATCTAAAAAAGTTAGTACAGTTTAAATATTCAAAGATAAAATCGATCATGCGATACTTGATCCGGGGTACTTCTTTTCCTTAGAAGTACTACTTCTTCAGGTGGATGGCGTTCCAGCTCGTTGGTAGAATCCTGCCGTCCATGGCTTCCAACACGTACGCACATTTCCCTGCTATGCCTCGGACCTTATAGGGACCTTCCTAATTTGGTTTTAGTTTGCCAGCTCCTGCTTCCTTTGTTGACTGGAAGACCTTTTTAAGTACAAAGTTCCCAATTTTGAAATATATGAGATGAGCTTTGCGGTTGTAGTATCGTTCTATGATTTGCTTTTGAGCTGCCATCCGTATTAAGGCCGCATCTCTTCGTGACTCGAGCAGGTCTAAATTGGTTTAGAGTTTAACATCATTCGTTTGTTCCGTAGCTGTCGTCACTCTCAGACTTGGTTCGCCAATTTCTACGGGTATTAATGCCTCTGAGCCATAAACGAGTGCGAAAGGACTTTCTCCCGTAACTATTTTTGATGTAGTTCTGTATGCCCATAACACCGTTGGTAATTCGTCGGGCCAATTGCCTTTGGCTCTGTCTAACCGATTCTTTATATTGTTGATGATGATTTTGTTCGTGGATTCTGCTTGTCCAATAGCTACGAGATGATATGGTGTTGATGCGATCTGTTTGATTTTCTAGCTGTCGAAAAATTCTGTGATTTGAGAGACTATAAATTGTGGGCCATTATCACACACGATCTTCTTTGGAATTTCGAACCGACATATTATATTTCTCCATAAGAAACTCTTAACCTCCTTTTTCCCGCACCTACTTGAATGCTTCTGCTTCTACCCATTTTGTGAAGTAATTAGTAAGTACAAGTAGGAACCGTACCTGACTTTTAACTGGGGGAAGAAGTCCTACTATATCCATTCCCCATTTCATGAAGAGCCATGGTGATATAATAGAATGTAACAATTCTGCTGGTCGGTGCATATTATTGGCGAACCGCTGACATTTGTCACATTTTGATATGAAATTCTCCGTGTCTTCTTCCATCATAGGCCAGTAGTATCTTGCTCTGATTAAGGTTTTTACCAAAGATCTTGAACTTGCGTGATTTCCACAGTGGCCCTCATGGACTTCTCTTATCACAAACTCCGTCTGGTTAGGTCTGAGGCACTTAGCTAGGGGTCCTCCAAACATTTTCCGGTACAAGGTGCTGTGAACTAGACAGTATCTCGCTGCTTTGCGACGGAGCGCTTGAGCTGCTTTTTTGTCTTCAGGCACGGTACCGTTCTGCAAAATGTTAAGAATTTTGCTTCTCCAATCCCAAGTTAAATTATTGAAAGATACCTCATTCTTGGTTTGATCGATTGTCGAATGGAAGAGGTGTACGGAGATAGTGTTGTCTTTATTGGTTACGTCCGTAACTGCTGTAAGGTTGGCCAATGCATCTGCTTCAGCATTTTCTTCTCTAGGTATTTGTATTATTTTCCACAT
Source organism: Nicotiana undulata (assembly GCA_005239495.1). NCBI lineage: Eukaryota > Viridiplantae > Streptophyta > Magnoliopsida > Solanales > Solanaceae > Nicotiana > Nicotiana undulata. The sequence goes on along the minus strand of ML281119.1, from coordinate 56,153 downwards.
TTTGAACTGTCTCACAAGTTCTCGTGCCTTTTCTAGGTACTATTGCATTCGAGTTTCCCGAGCGATGTAAGTCCCTACATTTGGTTTGCCACTAGTTGTGAATCGCTGTTGATTTCGAGCTGTTCAATTGACAACTCTCGTGCCAATTCTAAACCTGCAATAACAACCTCGTACTCTGCTTCATTGTTAGTTATTGGATAGAATTTGATTGCTTGTCGTATCTTTTCACCCGTGGGTGATATTAGTACAATACCTAATCCTGCTCCTTTTTTTATTAGAAGAGCCATCTGTAAATAGGGTCCACTGACCTGGGTTTATACTATTGAAGAGCTGTAATTCCTTTTATACTTCAGGAGTAATATTACTGCTAAAATCAGCTACAAAGTCGGCCAATATTTGTGACTTAATTGCAGTTCTAGGTTGATATGTTATATCATGCTCACTTAATTCTATGGCCCATTTGGTTAATCTCCCTGACAGTTCTTTTTTATGCAAAATATTCCTTAAAGGATATGAAGTTACGCCAGTAATTTGATGACATTGAAAATAAGGACGCAATTTTCTTGATGCCATTATTAATGCTAAAGCTAATTTTTCTAGATGTGGATATCTATTCTCAGCATCTAGTAAAGTTTTGCTTACATAATAAATGGGAGATTGTTTACCTCTTTCTTCTCTTACCAATACTGCACTTATGGCAATTTCTGAGACAGCCAGGTAGATGTATAATCTTTCTCCTTCTTTTGGCTTTGATAGTAATGGCAGTTGCATCGATCATTTGATCTATATGTGGAAAGGGAAATGAATCTTTAAGACATGCTTTATTTAAATCAGTATAATCGACACATACTCGCCATTTGCCGTTCTTTTTAGGTACTACTACTATGTTATCTAGCCAGTTAGGATACTTTACCTCTCGTATCGAACCTATATTTAAAAGCTTTTGGACTTCTTCATCGATCACTTGATTTTTAAAAGGTCCTTGCTTTCGTTTCTTTTGTTTAACAGGTACGAACGATGGATCTTCGTTTAATTTGTGAGTCATCACTTCTGGTGGGATACCTGTCATATCCGAATGGGACCATGCAAAACAATCCTCATTAGCCTTTAAATAATTGACTAACATACCTTTTTGTTCTGGAGTTAATCTTTCCAACAATTTTATGCAATGTAAAGTTTCCTTTCGGGCTTTTGTTCAGAGATGGGAACAACCTTGAGTTCTTCAGCAGTTATTTTGATATGTTCTTCTTCTTATGGTTCACGAATGAAATTTGGTCTGGAGTCTATGTCCGCATGTTCTAGCTTATTCTTGATGATTACAGGATTTGTTTCGTCATTATCCTCTTCCGTACCTATTGGAATATCTATTTCTTTGGTACGTAGCTGATCAGAAGTTTGTCCCATACTTGTTTGTTGATGAGCCTCTGTTTGACAATTCGTTATTTCTTCCGCGTCTTTTTTGTTGTTAAGAGTTATTGAATTAATATTCCTCGAGGTTTGCTGATCACCCCTGATTTTCCTTATTCCCCATTTGGAAAGGAATTTTATAACTTTATGTAAAGTAGATGGGACCGCTTTCATGTCATGAATCCATGGTCTTCCCAGGATGACGTTGTAAGCCATTTCTGTATTAATGACTTGGAACTTTGCATTTTTGACGACTCCTTCAGCGTAAGTATTGAGTTCGATCTCACCTTTAGTTATCACTGTTGAATTGTCGAACCCAGATATGGCTCGAACCTTTGGAATCATTTTGTTTTCTACTAGCATTTCTTCCATGACTTTCATCAAAATAATATTGACTGAACTGCCTGGATCAATCAACACCCTTTTAACGTTAGTGTCATGAATGAGTAAGGATATTACTAGCGCGTCATTGTGTGGAAGTATTAATTCACCAAAATCTGCGTCATCAAAAGATATTTGATCATCCCTCGTTTCTTCTCGAACTCGCTTTCCGTGGGTGCTCGTGACTTTTGATGTTAGCTGGCAGACTATCCCGTTTACTTCTTCTCCTCCATGTATGACATTGACAGTCCGTTTTGGGGAGGGTGGTTTTGGTGGCTCCTGCTTGTTCTTCATATATGCCTGTGTACCTTTATCACTAAACAAGTCTGTTAAATATCCCTGTTTTAATAGATGTTCTACTTCACTTTGTAAAAATCTGCAATCTGTTGTTCTATGGCCGTGATCATTGTGGAATTCACACCACTGATCGAGGTTCCTCCTGTTAGGATTAGAACGCATTTCTTTCGGCCATTTAACTTTGTTCCCAATACTTCTCAGTATTGAGACGAGCTCAGTGCTGCTTACATTAAATCTATGGTCATACCCTGGGATCGTTCATCTCGATCTCTCCTGGATCTAGATGAGGATGAGTTTGTATCTCTTCCCTAAGGTGATATGCCGGAGAATTTCGGCACATTTAATACCAAATTACATAGATTATAGCTTGTTTCAAATGCATTTACCCTTTATACTTATAGAATTTTGATGTTTTGCAGTGCATGAGGTGTAAATACTCAAGACCATGAAAAAGAGAGCAAAGAAGCTAAAAATTGAGGAAAACAACACTATGCGATCGCATATCTGACAAGAGGACATCGCATAACTAAGATGTGAATCGCATAACGCACCCAGGGATCGCAGACCTCAACAGAAAGATAGGCAAATTTCAAGAGCTAAAATGCAGTCGATTATGCGACAGCATAACTCACATGGGAGCCGAAGAATTAATCGCAGAATCCCTAGTGCCTGAAGTCGCCTCAAGAATGAGATGTCAATCTGCGGTCGCAAATAAACAATGCGAATCGCAGATCAACAATGCGGTGACAACCAGGAAACTAGGGTTTAGAGATGCGATGAGAACGTGAAGAATGCGAACCGCATTCATGTTATGCGACAGGAATGCGATCGCATAACCTGCCTACAGAGGCATTTTTGTCCGTTTTCTACCCGAGTTTTGGCCTACTATAAAAGGATTTACTTGGGTTTTGTGGGTCAGTCTTGTCTAGTCTTTGAAGAACATTCCCCTATTAAAGATTCTCTCCTTTTTGGAAGCATTAGAGCACTTCATTCTTGGTTTGTAAGCATTCATGACACTTAATACTCTTAGTTTTTTGCCATTTATTAGGAGTAGCTAGCTTTAAATACTAAGGTTGTGGACCCTAAATGGGTGTTATGTATTTGGGTATTTAACATTGAATATATGCATAATGGTGTTGATATTTATTTACTCTTCATTGTATATTTATTGTTAGTGGTTGCAAACATTAACTTATGCCATAAATTGTCTCTTAGCTTGGAAAAGTGGGTTAGAATTGGTAAGAGTAAATATCAAAGACTCAAGGCTTTAAACCTTGCTTAATAGAATTACTTAGGAATAAGATGGTTTTATTTGGCATAAAGTGATTTGGTTTTATTGCAACTCTTTTATATTTGGGAAAATTATAAAGTGGAAATACTACTCTATTATTGGAAAATATTGGGTAGTCATTTAGAAATCAATTGCATATCAAGAACTTCACATTAGAAATATATCATATTAATACCCATTTGCATTACACTTCATTAAAGGGGACACAACCTTGGTTCACTTAATCATATTAATTACAACTTTTATTAATTCTCATTGCTACTACTTCTATTAGATTATTACACAACCAACCCCAATATTCCCATTCACTAATGGAATGGAATTATGATTTTAGTTTAGAATCACACTATCAAAGTAACATTTTCACACCTATTCCCTGTGGGATTCGACCCCAACCTTGTTGGATTATTATATTTGACTTCGACCGCTTTTCAATATTTTAAAGTGTAATTTGAGCGTATCAAATTTTGGCACCGTTGCCGGGGAATACGGTTTTGAAATTACTAGTTAGTGTGTACTTCACTTTATATCTTTTTTCTATTCCATTACAAGTTGCTTGTTTTGTATTGGTGTCCCAAATCACAATGGCTGAGTATTATGATGAAGAGGAAAATCCTTTCGCCGATATGGAGGAATACATCGACGACTCCAATGCCATCATTCCACCGGCAGTTGGTGCATCGACATTTAAAGTGGACCATGGAATGATACTGATGCTCAAGGCAGAAGGATTATTTCACAATTCAACTGATGATGATCCCACGCAACACCTAAGGAACTTCTTGGGTGTGTGCGCCATGTACAAAAAAACTAATGTATCAGATGACGCTTTGAGGTTGCGGCTGTTCAAGTACTCATTAGCGGGAGAGGCAAGGAAGTGGCTTCACAACATACCTCCTCACACCATCACTACATGGCCGGAGCTTGTCCGAGCCAAAACATTTTTCTTCAAGCAAATGCCGGGGGAACACTTACATGAGGCATGTGACCGATTCAAGTTGTACCTTGTGAGATCACCGAACCATGGGTTCCCGGACCACATTGTGATGGAAAATTTTTATATGGGCTTGGACCCACTCTCCCAGTCAATTGCAAAGAATGCTGCGGATGAGTTTTTCAGGGATAAGTCATTTGCTAGAATTACTCAAATTCTAGACAAGATGGCTAAGCAACTTCAAGCTTGGCATTCGGAAGATACAACTAGGGGAATCTCTTATGGCACTCATTCTCTTGCAAACATGATCAAAGAGGATCAAGAAAGAGACCAAGTGATTTCCGGTCTCGCCACTAATGTTGATGTATTGACAAAGATGCTCAAGGAAAATCAAACGAAGAAAGTGCATATGGTGGAAGACATGCAATCAATGGGTAGTCAGGAGTGGGAAGAAGCAAACTAAGTTCAAAACTCTCAAGGTGGTTATGGCCAACAAAACAATTGGAGGCCAAACCCGCAAGGGCAAGGCCAACAAAATTGGCGCAATGAACAAGAAGGTCAAGGATCGTGGAACAACAACAATGACTATTCCAATAGAAGCTCCAATCATTATGTACCACCGAGAGTGCAATATTCCAACTCTTCACAATCGTCAAGTGAATCTAAAATGGAAGGGATGCTAGAGCGGATTTTGCAAAATCAAGAGAAAAGTGATGCAACAGTGAGGAATATGTCCGAGGTGGTGGGGTCACACCCCGCTTCGATTCAAAAACTTGAATTGAAAATGAGAGATCTATCAAGAGAGCAAACTCCCAAGCAAAAAGGCACACTTCCAAGTGACACGGTGGTAAACCCAAAAAGCGGCCCAAGTGGGTCGACATCTCATTGCATGGCCATCACAACGAGAAGTGGTAAGGTGCTACAACACGAGAGTGAGAAAGTGATTGATGTTGAGATCATTGATAAAGGAGAGGAAGCAGGGCGTGAGTTGCCGGTAGTAGTGGAGGTTGAAGAATCCCCCCTAGAGGATGAGATTCAAAGAGAAAGAAAAGGAAAGGCCGTGGAAAAGGCGAAGAAGACCCCAAAAGCTCCTCCACCAATTCCTAGACCTAATCCTCCATTTCCTCAAAGGCTTGCACGAAGAGCGGATGATGGGAAGTTTGAAAAATTCTATGACATCTTGAAGCAATTGTCGGTGAATATTCCATTCTTAGAAGCTTTCCAAGAAATGCTGGGGTTCGCCATGTACTTGAAAGAGTTGATGAAAAAGAAGAGAACAACGAAGAATGAGGTGGTGAATTTGACTCACCGGGTTAGTTCAATAATTACTACATTAACCGTGGAGAAAAAGGGAGACCCTGGAGCTTTTACTATCCCGTGCACCATTGGGTTGAGAGATTTTGTGAGAGCCCTTTGTGACAAAGGTGCTAGTAGAAATTTGATGCCTCTTGCTATTTACAAACAAGCGGGATTGGGATTGCCAAGACCAACTCGCATGCATTTGCAAATGGCCGATCGAACTATAAAAAAAACCTTGGGCACTGTTGATGATGTTTTAGTGAAGGTGGGGAAGTTCCTTCTTCCGGCCGACTTTGTCATCTTGTATTGTGCGGTCGAAAAAGAGATTCCTATCATTCTAGGGAGACCACTCCTTGCAACGGGAAGAGCATTGATGGACTCGGAACGACATGAAATCAAATTCCGGGTGAATGATGAAGAAATCACTTTCCAAGAAAGAAAGGGTTTGAAATTGCCAAGGGAATCTCGGTAATTGATGTGGTTGATGAGGTGGAGGATGCCGTTGAAATGAAAATGGAAGAAGAGGGCCTCGACGAAGCATTGGCGGAAATTTTGGTAAATTTTGATGATGAAAACATTGAGGGTTATGCGGAGATGGTCAATGCATTGGAAGGCGTGGGTCCTATACATATGCTCCAAAGAAGCTTTCCCTCGACCTAGAGAATCGAATGACACCGCCAGCAAAGCCTTCAATCATGGAGCCACCACACCTTGATCTCAAACCACTTTCATCGCACTTGAGGTATAAATTTCTTAGCTCTAATAATACTTTACTCGTAATCGTGTCTTCTTTGTTGAATGAAGTGCAGGTAGACGCATTGCTAAATGTCTTGCGGGAGCACCGGCAAGCGAATGGATGGACAATAGCGGACATCCAGGGAATTCCCGCCGGCATATGTGAACACAAATTCAACTGGAAGAAGGGAGCAAACCAAGCGTAGAGCATCAAAGAAGATTACATCCCTATATGCAAGAGGTGGTCAAGAAGAAGATCATCAATTTTTTGGATGCCGGGATTGTCTACCCCATTGCAGATAGTCCGTGGGAGAGTCTGGTGCAATGTGTGCCCAAGAAAGGACGCATGACGGTGATCCACAACCAAAGGAATGAACTTATTCATACGCGGACGGTCACCGGATGGAGAGTGTGCATGGACTACCATAAGCTTAACAATGCTACTTGCAAGGATCATTTCCCTATGCCTTTTATTGATCAAATGCTTGATCGGCTAGCGGGAAGATCTTTCTATTGCTTCCTTGATGGATATTCCGGCTAAAACCAAATCAACATCGCCTTGGAAGATCAAGAGAAACAACTTTCACTTGCCCGTACGACACCTTTGCTTTTAGTCGGATGCCTTTTTGGTTGTGCAATGCCCCGGCCACATTTCAATGATGTATGATGTCCATATTCTACGATATGGTTGAGGATTTCTTGGAAGTCTTCATGGATGATTTATCGGTTGTGGGTGATTCATTTGAGCATTGCCTTGACAACCTCCGACAAGTGCTAAAACGGTGTGAAGAAACCAATCTTATGCTCAATTGGGATAAATGTCACTACATGGTCGATGAAGGGATTGTGTTGGGGCACAAAATTTCAAATAAGGGCATAGAGGTCGATCGGGCGAAGATTGAGATCATCTCCAAACTCCCTCCTCCAACTTCGGTGAAAGGCATCCGAAGCTTTCTTGGTCATGCCGGCTTCTATCGGCGCTTTATCAAGGATTTTTCAAAAATTACAAACCCTCTGTGCAAACTCCTTGAAAAAGACGCCAAATTCTTGTTCAATGATGAATGCCTCAAAGAATTTGAGGAGCTTAAGGAGAAGCTCACCACTGCCCCTCTTATTGTCACACCAGATTGGTCTCTCCCATTCGAGCTTATGTGTGACGCTAGTGGTGTAGCTATTGGTGCGGTTTTGGGTCAAAGGCACAAAAAAATTATCCATCCCATCTACTATGCAAGCAAAACTCTCAACGGGGCCCAAATGAACTACACAGTGACAGAGCAAGAGCTCCTTGCTATTGTCTATGCTTTTGAGAAATTCCGGGCTTATCTTTTGGGGTCCAAGGTGATAGTCTTTACGGATCATGCTTCTCTTTGCTATCTTATGGAGAAGAAAGATGCCAATCCAAAGTTAATCTTGTGGGTCCTTCAATTGCAAGAATTCGGCTTTGAGGTCAAAGACCGGAAAGGCACTGAAAATCAAGTTGCGGACCACCTCTCTCGAATTGAAGAAAATGGGTGCCCGAAAGACAACTTAGATATTGATGATGCTTTCCCTAATGAGCATATTCTGGAATTATCCTCTTCTTCAGTCCCTTGGTATGCCGATATTGCAAATTATTTGATGAGTGAGCTTATTTTGGATGGCTTGGAATAATATCAGAAGAAGAAATTTTTGAGGGACTGTCGTAAGTACTATTGGGAGGAACCATTTTTGTTCCGCATCTGCGCGGACAACATTATTAGAAGGTGCGTCCCAGAAGAAAAAGCGATGCCAATTCTAAGGGCTTGTCATAACTCACCAGTAGGGGGTCACCATGGAGGGAACTGGACGGCGGCTAAAGTACTTGAATGTGGATATTATTGGCCAACTCTCTATCATGATGCAAATCAAATGGTCAAATCTTGTGACCAATGCCAACGCCAATGGTCAACCTCCAAGAGGCATGAAATGCCAATGAACTTTGTGTTAGAGGTTGAAATTTTTGACGTCTGGGCATCGATTTTATGGGGCCGTTTGTAAGTTCTTGTGGGATGAAATACATTTTTATAGCTGTGGACTATGTGTCCAAGTGGGTTGAAGCCGTTTCCTTGCAAAACAATTAAGCTAGGAGTGTAACCGCGTTATTGAAAAGAAACATATTCACACGGTTCGGCACCCCTAGAGCGATTCTCAGTGATGGTGGTTCCCATTTTTGTAACAAGGCTTTCAATGGCTTATTGGAGAAGTATGGTGTAAAGAACAAGGTGGCGATGCCTTATCATCCTCAGTCGAGTGGCCAAGTTGAAGTCTCCAACAGGGAGATAAAGAACATCCTAGCAAAAACTATTAATGAAAACCGGACCGACTGGTCAAGGAAGCTGGATGATGCACTATGGGCCTACCGAACAGCATACAAAACCCCTATAGGTACCTCTCCATACAGGCTAGTGTTCGGAAAATCATGTCATCTACCTGTGGAGCTTGAACACAAAGCCATGTGGGCACTCAAGAAGTTGAACTTGGATTGGGATGAAGCTGCAAATTTGAGGCTTAATCAACTCAATGAAATGGAGGAATTCTATTTCCATGCTTATGAGAGCGCACCTATGTATAAAGAGAGAATGAAGGTTGTCCATGACAAGAAGATCCTGAAACGGGAGTTCCACACTGGTGAATTGGTGTTACTATTCAATTCCCGACTCAAATTCTTTCCGGGAAAACTCAAATCCAAATGGTCCGGCCCGTTCAAAGTGGTGAATGTCTCTCCTTTTGGTGCTGTGGAACTAGCAACTGAGGACGGACTTCGTACGTTCAAGGTGAATGGCCAACGTGTCAAACACTACTTGGGCACCGACGGTGAGAGGCATGTGGTAGAGAAATTAGCTCTGAAGGATGGTCTTTGTCCCACTGATGAATGACCCCAAAGGAATACCAACTTCGTCGTGCCGCGACGTTAAATCAAGCGCTTCATGGGAGGCAACCCATGTGTGGTAACATTTTCTATTTTATCTTTTTCATCTTTCTATTTTTATTTTTCAATTAATGTGGCTCTTGGAGCGATTTAACGAGTGTGTGAGTGCAGATAGTTCAAACAATCGCAAAGATAGGCTCGAATTGCACATAAAAGCCAAGAAGAGAAAAATTGGCCATTCTGCGACACAAATGCGACCCCATTTCGTGTTTGCGGTTCGCATTCTGGTCGCAGACATCAACAAAATGTTTTGGTAATTTGATGGCCAATATGAGATTCCCAGGTGCACTATGTGAAACACATTAAATGTATGTTATCGCGTAGTGCACCACATCTTCACTCTCACAGAAGTTGTGCTCATACCACCGCATGTTGAAGATGCGATCGTATGCTTCATTATGCGGTCCTTCTCTCAAGGCATTTTGCACCCAGGTAGGTCCTTCATCTCTCTCTCTCACATGTCGTCCCACTTAAATAAAAACAAAACAAATAAAAAAAAGGGAAAACAAAAGAACAAAATTTAGAAGCGGGCAAACAAAAAGAGAAAACTCCATTCCTAGTTGTAACGGCATATCAGCACCACTCCGTCACTTCCTTCTTCTCCAAGGACCATCTGCTCATTTGGTAAGTATCTCCTACCCCTCTTCTCCAGTTTTCTTTTTCTTTTTCTTTTCTTTTCTTTTCTTTTTGTTTCACAAATGTTGTACAGATGTTCGTGTATGAGGGGGAGGGGGGGAAGGATAGACTTTTGATTGATATTTAGGAATAGGGAAATTGAAAGGTGCATAAATCCACCAAAATTAGGGCTAGACAACCGTAATTGTAGGATATGAGGTTCACATTTCTAAATTGCGGACCGCATTTGTGTCGCGAATCTGGCCCTAGGCACTTTGGAGACGACGACTTATGAGGCGCATTTGCAATCGCATAGTCGGAATGCGGTTCGCATTTGCGTCGCACCCTTCAATAGAATGTTCCCCTAGCCTAGATCCCAGTATGCGATCTGTCTGCGATCGCATACTCACCCTTGCGGTAGGTTATGCGATCGCATAATTGTTTCCATTTTTTTCCATGTACTTCTGCGATGCATATGCGAACCGCATAGTGATTATGCGATCGCATATGACATCGCATTAGTGACTTTGTTTAACTTTGTTTGCTTATGGGACAGGTTTACGATTCACATTGTGGTAATGCGATCGCATACCTCGTCGCATAAGGAAAATTTTCTGCCCTTTTGTGCATCTTTTCATAATTTATTTTTATTTTGTTCGTCCGTCCACTCACACGTATTTTCTCTTTGCAGCAATGGGTCACAAGAATACATCAACCGCTGCCTAGAGAGCCTCCACAAGCAGGCAGACACCTCCATCCAAGCGTGCACGACAAGCACCTCCACAGAACATAGTTGAAAGTTCCTCCCAGTCTGATGGGGGGGCTACTGAACCGAAGGTAAACTTGGAAGCTGAGGTGCGGAGGAAACAGGGGGACGACTACCAGCTACGCTTTCCATTGCCCCTGTCTAGAGAGCTGTACCGGGAGGGTCTGAGAAAAAGAAAGATCCGTCCTGAGAAAAGGCTAAGTCTCAATGGCCTGCAAGAACGGTACCCCCATATTCTATAAAACATAAAAACTAGAAAATGGGAATGTTTCACCGAGCCCCTTGGCGAGTACAATGAGATAATGGTGCGGGATTTTTATGCCTCTTATGCTGCTTCTAGAAATGCCCATCACAAGAGGAACAAAATCTTCAGTGAGCAAGTGTTAGTCAGGGGGGTGGACGTAGCTTGTCATCGGGCCGCTATCCATGCTCAGTATTTTTCAACGCCGAGCCCAAGTACAGTAGAATATGAGGACAAGCTGGCCAACAATGATGGAGAGCCTGCTTGGGTCGCCTCTGCGATTACAAGAGGGACTCCGTCCTGCATCGACCCTAACCACAAGATTTACAAATAAGATCTCATGAGGGAAGGGAGGTTCTGGCTTTCTTTTGTCGTATCCCATATGATTCCCTCAAGGAACAAAACAGATATAAGCATCGAGAAAGCCATTCTCGTTGCTTGCATTATGTCAAGAATCGTTGTGGATGTTACTGGCATTATTTTTCAACAGATTGGGGTCCAAGCTTGGCATAAGAAGAATTCATTTCCTTTGCCCTGCCTCATCACTGCATTGTGCGGAGCTGCTAAGGTCCCTCTTATGACTTCACAACAAAGACCGACAAGGATATCAATATCACCCGTATCAGTGATGCGAGGCCCAGGGCAGCAGCTGCCCCTCCAGTCATCCCTATGCCTACCCCTACAAAGGAAGAGCCCACAGAGCCTCAGCCTTCTGCACTTCCCTCAGAGTCTCAGCCTTCTCCAGCAGTGTCATCCCCTACTTCTTCCCAGCCAGCTGCCAGTTCTAATGCCCCATCGGCCATCCCATTGCCTGTTCTCTCCCAGCTTAGTCGTCTAGCTCAGCACACCAATGCTAAAGTCGACAAGCTTGTGAGTGAGATTCCCACTTTGATCCGGCAGGCCCTTACTCTTATTCAGTCTTCGGTGACTGCTCTTGAGGGTCGCCTTCAAGAACTTGAGGCACACATCGAAAAGGTGGAGAGAGGTGAGGTTAGATACTTACCAGAGGTCCGGACCGATGTGTCCACTATGAAGACTGAGCTCCACCGAGTGCAGCACCTGGAGTTTGACTTCTCATCCCTCCTGCCTAAGGAAGGGGAGCAGGGAGTTAGTACCTCCGAGCCTGGGCCACTGATGACAGCCCAGGCCGCTCCGATTGTCCCTCCGCCTCCACCCCCTCATGCAGATGTTGATCTACCTTCGGGAGAGGTTTCCAGACATTCTTCAGAGTCCGAGGATGAGTCGTCAGAGGAGGATTCCTCTTCTTGTGATGAGGAGCAGGGCCCTCAGGAGAAGGGCAAGGGAGTTGCTATTACTACTGTTGCTACAGTTGCGGAGCCGACAGAGGAGGCGCTCATGCAGCTTGCTATTTACCGTTCTTTGGAGGACACAGGTGCCACAACCTCTGTTCAGCAGTCAGCAGCTGAGGGCAGCAGCTCTCAGACTCCTATCACTCTTGCCGCTGGGCCTGCAGCAGTTCCTCCACCACCACTGGCTGTTATTCCTCCTGCTGAGCAGTCAGATGCTCTTGTTCCTGTGGCGGTTGAGGACCCCTCCCACACACAGCATATCACCGACTCCTGTAGCACTTAGCGCGCCTCACGGAGCCTCTAACTCTGTCTTTACATTTCTTATGCATTGGGGACAATGCAGACTTTTTGGTTGGGGGTGGTGGTTGTACTTACTTTTTGTGACAACTTGGATAATATGATACTGTCTTTTGTTCTATGTTATGAATGGTTTTTGTGTTCGTTTTTGTTTATTTGATAGCCCCAAGTTGTCAGTAAACCAATGTACATATTTCTTTTGTGATATTAACTTTTTTTGCATTTTATAAAAAAAATATAATAATAAATAATAAAAAAACAAGTTTCTAGTCTATGTCGAGTTTTCCTTAGTTAGTAATGAATTCCCTTTGGTTTTTCTTTGACGGGTTCTTTTCCAAGGGTGTAATAGTCGAACCATGGCACTAGGACGAAACGTATTGACCGATTTAGTGTAAGTGTCTAGTCTCAAGCATGTATATCTGTAAATAATCCATACCCTTCCTATAAAAAAAAAAAAGAGAAGAAAATCAACTCTGTGAACTTGAGGCTCGCCTTTTGACTCTATGTGTACTTAGAATTATACATGTAAATAATGAAAGTTTTGAGTCGGCAAGCCTTGACTCTTGAGCTAAAACGATGTTGAACTAAACAGTCATGTTCCGTATGTGTTAGATGCTTGTGTCAATAATTCTTGTGTTTACTTCTGTCAGCTAGAACTTGCCCAGTTGGTTTTTCGATGCTGATAATAAGTACATTGAGTTGGAGAAATGACCTTAGGCAGTCTTTGTGATATTTAAAAACCCAATGAACCTTTCAAACTACCAAATGTTTGCATGAATACCACTAGTTTCCCATTTGAGCCTTTAGCCTTTTTGTTGGACACCTCATTACAAGCCTTCCCCGTTTTGAAAAGTAATCCCCTCTTTTGAACCCGTCCCTCCTTGAATTTTTAAAATGAGGCAAGTTGGGGTTTTGGTGATAGAATTGGAGATTGGCTAGGTTGTATATTGAGTGTAGAGCATATACCTCAAAGGATTCAAATGAAAATTGTTCAAGCTCCAAAATAAAATAAAAAAATAAAAATAAAAATAGAGATAGATACAAATGTATATATATATATATATATATATATATATATTATATATATATATATGGAAGCTTTGAAGAAATTTAGTGAGGTAGTTCTACGTTGGTAGCTAAACACCAATGAGGCCATGGGACATAAAAAGAAGCAAAGGCACTGAAAGAGAAAGATGCGAGTAGTGTTCAAGGAGGGTGTAGTCACTTGTACCCAAATGATTATCCAACCCTTCCCTAAGCCTACATTACAAGCCAGAAAGTCCTTATGCGATCTCCAACCGAATGTTATTACAATGGCGACGAATTAAAATAAGGGCAAGCCTATGGTATGATGTGTTGTAACACTTGAAATTCTTTGTGAGTGTGAGTGTTTGTGTAAATATGTCCCTTGTTGTTTTCATTGTAAATATTGTGAGTTGGGACTTCCTTTCTTTATGGTGAGGGCACATGTACTGTAGAGTGTAACAGTAGTTGAGTTCTTGAAGTCGGGTGCAAGAACACTCAGCTGAGAGTAACATTTTGTCAAATAGCTCGAGGCTCAAAGTTCGCAAGTTGAGTAGTTTCCATGTAAATAGTAGCAACTGTTCATGACGGGTAATTGGATAAAATGCATGCTTGTAGTACTAACACTTAACACTGTACGTGGTCATAGTTGTTTCCGGTCCTGTAGTTGAAGTCTAGGCTAAGATAGATTCATTTTAGTTGCTTGAGGACGAGCAAGAGTTTAAGTTGGGGGTGTTGATATGCCGGAGAATTTCGGCACGTTTAATACCAAATTGCTTAGATTATAGCTTGTTTCAGGAGCATTTACCCTTTATACTTATAGAATTTTGATGTTTTGCAGTGCATGAGGTGTAAATACTCAAGACCATGAAAAAGAGAGCAAAGAAGCTAAAAGGTGAGGAAAACAACACTATGCGGTCGCATATCTGACAAGAGGACATCGCATAACTAAGATGTGAATCGCATAACGCACCCAGGGATCGCAGACCTCAACAGAAAGATAGGCAAATTTAAAGAGCTAAAATGCGATCGATTATGCGACTGCATAACTCACATGTGAGCCACAGAATTAACCGCAGAATCCCTGGTGCCTGAAGCCGCCTCAAGAATGCGATGCCAATCTGCGGTCACAAATCAACAATGCGAACCATAGATCAAAAATGTGGTGAAAACCAGGAAACTAGGGTTTAGAGATGCGATGAGAACGTGAAGAATGCGAACCGCATTCCTGTTATGCGACAGGAATGCGATCGCATAACCTGCCTGCAGGGGCATTTTGTCTGTTTTCTACCCGCATTTTGGCCCACTATAAAAGGATTTACTTGGGTTTTGTGGGTCAGTCTTGTCTAGTCTTTGAAGAACATTCCCCTATTAAAGATTCTCTCCTTTTTGGAAGCATTAGAGCACTTCATTCTTGGTTTCTAAGCATTCATGACACTTAATACTCTTTGCTTTTTGCCATTTATTATGAGTAGCTACCTTTAAATACTAAGGTTGTGGACCCTTAATGGGTGTTATGTATTTGGGTATTTAACATTGAATATATGCATAATGGGTTGTTGATATTTATTTACTCTTCATTGTATATTTATTGTTAGTGGTTGCAAACATTAACTTATGCCATAAATTCTCTCTTAGCTTGGAAAAGTGGGTTAGAATTGGTAAGAGTAAATATCAAAGACTCAAGGCTTTAAACCTTGTTTAATAGAATCACTTAGGAATAATATGGTTTTATTTGGCATAAAGTGATTTGGTTTTATTGCAAATCTTTTATATTTGGAAAAATTATAAAGAGGAAATACTACTCTATTATTGGAAAATATTGGGTAGTCATTTAGAAATCAATTGCATATCAAGAACTTCCCATTAGAAATATATCATATTAATACCCATTTGCATTACACTTCATTAAAGGGTACTTAACCTTGGTTCACTTAATCATATTAATTACAACTTTAATTAATTATCATTGCTACTACTTCTATTATATTATTACACAACCAACCCCCATATTCCCGTTCACTAATGGAAATGAATTATGATTTGAGTTAAGAATCACACTATCAAAGTAACATTTTCACACCTATTCCCTGTGGGATTCGACCCCAACCTTGTTGGGTTATTATATTTGACTTCGACCGATTTATACTATTTTAAAGTGTAATTTGAGCGTATCAGAAGGTCTTGTATTTTCAAACCTGGGACGTAGGTCACGTTCCGAGGGTCATAAGTAAGGATCATACATGTTTTTACCTGACCTTTTCTCTGATTCTGGGCGTCTTGTTCTGGGGTATTCCTCATCTTTTGATCGTGCAATTATATATTCTTCAATCCTGAGTTTAGTATTGTACCTGTTGTACACATCATTCCATGTCGTTGCTAGGAATTCTCTTAGACTCTCTTTGAGTTGCCTCGTGGCTTCTGAGCTTTTCTCGTTCAAGTTACTTGTGAATGCCATGGCTTCCCAGTTGTCAGGCACCCTCGGTAGTTGCATTCTTTCCCGTTGGAATCTATCTACAAACTCACAGAGCAATTCCTTGTCTCCCTGCTTTATCTTGAATATATCTTCCATTCGTTTTTCAACTTTTTGTGCACCAGAGTGTGCTTTTATAAACGAATCTGCAAATTCAGCAAAAGAATCTATAGAGTTCTCAAAGAGAAGAGAATACCAGGTTAAGTCTCCTTTTGTGAGTGTTTCTCCAAATTTCTTGACAAGGACTGATTCTATTTCCTCTTTTGTTAAATCATTGCCTTTTACTCCAGTGGTGAAAGCAGTCACGTGATCACGTGGGTCGGTTGTTCCATCGTATTTGGGAACATCATGCATTCTAAACTTCTTGGATATAGGTAACGGAGTTGCACTTGGCTTCCAAGGTTGTTGAGAATACCTATCCACATCGATTCCTTTGATAATAGGCGAAACACCAGGGATTTGCTCGATTCGATCGTTCTTTCTTTCATTTGCTTCTGCATGGTTAGTAATAAATTTTTTAATTCTTATTTATTAGTCGTACTTGGTCGTGTTTCAAGAGGTGTATTGAGAGTTTCATCCCTGGTTAAATTTGTTAACCCCGCTTGCAGATCCTCTACTACAATTGTATTATTCGGAGGCAGTGTTGGTGGTACAGGAGGTACTTGTGGTAATCCTCTTGCAAACTCCTACAAAGCCTGCCCCACGTATTCGGCAATCATTTGCCTTATTTGATCTGGCTCCACTGGTTGTTCTTTATTGTTATGATTATTAGCTCTTTCAGGGGATGGTTCTCTCGAAGCACGTGGAGTTCCTCGAGGAGGAGTTGGAACTGGGGTTCCATTTCCTTGCTGGTTGTTATCGTCATTGTTGTTGACGTTGTTATTGTTGTCGTTGTTGTTGGAATTCAACATGATTTTAAGGATATCAGTTGGTAGAGAAAACGATGATCATCAGTTTCCCGGAAACGGAACCAATTTGTTTAACCAAAGAATAAGATCCTTTGACCAAAGCTATTTTAGGATAAAATCGGGTTACTGATAATCAAAAAGAGAATGAAATAATAAGTAAAGAAACAATAGATTGATATCAATATGCGAGAAGTAAAATAGTTTGTATTCGAGAATTCAGATGTCTTGTTTGTTACATTTACTTCCCTTTTATAGAGAGATTCTTCTAGTACATCGTTTGGATTCCAGTAATGATGGCTCATTAATGACTAATTATTACATTAATGAGGCGTTACAATGGTGAATCGTAACCGTTATTTTAGGAGTTACATAACGTATATGAC
Source organism: Nicotiana undulata (assembly GCA_005239495.1). NCBI lineage: Eukaryota > Viridiplantae > Streptophyta > Magnoliopsida > Solanales > Solanaceae > Nicotiana > Nicotiana undulata. Next base: position 38,846 of record ML281119.1, on the reverse strand, counting down.
ATTAACTGTTGATCCTTGAATCTGCCCATTATTGTGTCCAGATTCGTCATGACCGTGTCTCTTCTTCTTCATTAGGTTTCCCGTGGCTGATATACACGTGGTTGATAAATTAATTCTGTGCTTGTTGAGTTAATCTTGTACCTGCCCGTTTCTTTGTCTAGATTCATTTCAATTGTGTCTCTTTCTCGTGGATATTATATGAAAGAGTATACTAACCGTATCTCTTTTATCACGTGCCTCCGTGTATCTTTACCTCCACATGTGCTGTTTTCTTTGGTCCACATAGTTGGCTGAGTCATCCATATTCTGGCTACGTGTAAAGCTATTTTTTACCAATACAAATATGTCTGCAAACTCTCGAACCACGGGCACTGAATCAAAAGTCGGAGACTCGGCGGTGGTGTCCGGCACATAAGCAAGGTACGCAAAACAACCCTTCTCGCCCATATGTCGAGCCTTTAGGAAGGAAATAACTCTGCTGGTTGCGCTGACTGAGGAACCTCTCCACTCCAGTCTGGGCACATCGGGCATGGGCAAAGTAACCGTCTTGGCGTGGACATCCAAGATGGCATGATGAGGAGATAGCCAATCCATCCCCAGGATAATCTCAAAGTCAACCATATCGAGCAATAGAAGGTCCGCTCCAGTCTCGTGCCCACAAAATGAGATCACACAAGACCGGTAGACCCGGTCTACCACTACAGAATCACCCACGGGGGTGGATACATATATAGGAGAAGCCAAAGACTCATGAAGAATACCCCGAAAGCAAGCAAATAAAGCTAACACATATGAGTAGGTAGATCCTGGATCAAATAGTACTGATGCCTCTCTACCACATACTGAAATAATACCTGTGATCACGGCATCTGAGGCCACTACATCTGCTTGGGCCGGTATAGCATAAAATCGTGCTGGAGTACCTGAAGACTGACCCCCACTGGACTGAATAGGAGCTGCCTGAGCTCCTCCTGCCTGGCCTCCACCTCTGGGACGACCTCTACTAACCTGCCCTCCACTTCTAGGTGGACGAGGCGCCTGGGCTGAGTACGTGGGCTGATAACTCTGCTGGACGGCCTTACCTCGAAGTCTGGGGAAAGCCCTCCTCATATGGCCCGAATCCCTACACTCGAAGCATCTCACTGGAGGCATACTCTGTTGTCCTGAAGGAGGACCCTAAATAGTTGGGGGACGATGAGAGACCTCTGGCATATCACTGAAATAAGAACTGGGAGGACCCTGATGACCTGAATACCCGTCGTAGGGACCCTGAATGGCTGGTGGGCGATAAGAAATCTCTGGCATGGCACTGAAATATGGTCTCACTGGAGCACCACGAGAAGGCGGTGGTGGAGCTGAATATGGGGGTCTGCTGGGCTGACCTCTACCCCTAGTTGGGGTACCTCTGAAGTCTCCAAAAAATCTAGCTCTCTTGTCCTGCTGACCCTGGTCTCTGCTCCTCGATCGGTAACCCTCTATCCGGCGAGCTATCTCAACCACAAGTTGATAAAGAGGACCCATCTCCACCTCTCGGGCCATGTTGGCCCTAATACCAGAGTGCAATCCTGCCACGAACCTCCGCACCTTTTCAGCATCAGTAGGAAGAATCATGAGGGCATGGCGGGACAACTCTGAAAATCTGGCCTCGTAGTCGTCACAGACATCTGGCCCTGCTCCAGCTACTCAAACTGATAACGCAGCTCTTCCCTCTCAGAGGGTGGAATATACCTGTCAAGGAATAGTTGAGTGAAATGCTCCCAAGTGATAGGAGGTGAACCTGCTGTCCTACCAAGGATGTAAGACTAACACCATCTGCGTGCTCTACCCTCAAGCTGGAAAGTGGTAAAATCAACCCCATGGGACTCCAGAATCCTCATGTTGTGCAGTCTCTCCCTGCACCTGTCAATGAAGTCCTGAGCATCCTCACCCCTCTCACCTCCAAAGGTCGGAGGGTGCAATCGGGTCCATCTGTCAAGTAGCTTCTGCGGATCGCCGTCCGCAGCTGGTCTGAGCTCAGGGGCTGCTGGCTGTGCCCCACCCACCGGTAAAGTGTTCGGATTCTGATATACCGCCGTTGCATGACCTACGGCCTGAGAAATCGGGGTCTGAACTCCCGATTGGTATAATATACAAAATACTACGGATAAATGTACTACTGTCTGAAAGATAATAGACAATAATATCCCAAAACAAAAAGTAAGCAGAGGACTCCACAGTGCTGCCGAGATCGGCAAGGAAAGCAGCTCATCATGTAGCTAGACGAATAGAAACTCTCAACGATGACCACCGGTATAGTGACTAGGTGCACCTACCTCAGAACTGTACAATTACGTACAGAAGCGTAGAATGAGTACATATATTTAAATATGTACCCAGTGAGTATCCCGTCTAAACTCGAAGGAGTAGTGACGAGAGGTAATACTCACTAAGTCAATAATATAAATAAAGTGCAACGAATTTAAGCAGGATCAATAATTAAGGAAAACAGGTAGACATGGGGCAATCAAATACACAACTAAAATCTTCCCTTCGGTATCAGTTAGCAATATTAAATGAAAACCTCAAGTTCCTTACCACCGTACAATTTAATTGAAATTAACAATAATAGGACTCTCAGTCAGACAATAGCATGTAATATGCCGAAGCGTACGGCCGAAGCGTCGCAATAATTTAAATGTGCACTGCCGAGGGTCGAACGACCCGAACCATAGATAGATCTATTACCCTGCTCACGAATCGATCATGCGATGCGGTTAACATAATATAAGGCTACCCCGCTCACGAATCATACCTGTGACTCGGGTGCTCGTAACGTACATATAATTATCAGGAAAACCTTAAGAGAACTTCCGGGAACATATTAGGAACATAGAGTTAAACATTTAGATTTACAGAATACTCTCTATCATTTCCATATCAATTTCAGGGATATTAACCAACCAGAAATACATGTAAGGATACAGGCAAGACACATAATAGCACAGGCAAGACACGTATTAACCAATCCCAGGCTGGTCTATTCCCAGCAGATCCTGCCACTTCTCAGGCGGGAGGGGAAGTTCAGACCCCTACCGCTCATGCCGCAGGATAGGCAGCAACAATACACCATACCCCGGGTACACCACCCGTGGGTGGGGTTCAGCCTGTAGCAGCAGTACCATAGCCCAGACCAGTTGCGGAGGGCGATCAATAGAAGATGTTGGATAGATGGACTCGGTTACGTCCTCCAGTCTTCGGGGGTGAGAGAGGTGAGGATGCCCAGGACTTCATTGACATGTATAGGGACAGGCTGCACAACAAGAGGATTTTGGAGTCTCATGGAGTCAACATCACTACATTTCAGCTAGAGGGCTGAGCTCGCACGTGGTGGCAGTCTTATATACTCAGCAGGCCAGCAGATTCTCCTCCTGTCACCTGGGAGCATTTCACACAGATGTTCTTGGACAGATATATTCCACACTCTGAGAGGGAAATGCTGCGGCGTCAGTTTGAGCAGCTAGAGCAGGGGCAGATGTCAGTGACGGATTATGAGGCAAGATTTTCAGAGATGTCCCCCCATTTACTTATGATACTGCCTACAGATTCCGAGAGAGTGCGGAGATTTGTGGCTGGGTTACATCCTGGTATTAGAGTCACCATGGCCAGGGAGGTGGAGATGGGTACTCCGTATCAGCTCATGGTAGAGATTGCTCGCAGGATCGAGGGTTATTGGTTACGAAGTAGGGAGCAGGGTCAGCAGGACAAGAGGGTCAGGTTCTTCGGAGACTTCAGAGATGCCCCGGTTAGGAGCAGGGGTCTGTTTGGGGGTGGTCAACCCAGCAGTTCTCCATATTCAGCACCTCCACCACCTCCCCGAGGTGTTCAAGTGAGGCCATACCAGAGCGCTCCTACCGTCCTCCAGCTATTCAGAGTTCACCCAGTGGTTATCCCAGTCACCGGAGATCCTCCAGTTCATACTTCAGTGCTATGCCAGAGGGTCCACATCGCTCCCCGGCTACTCAGGGTTTTTACGAGTGTGGGGAGCCATGTCATATGAGGAGGCATTGTCCCAAGTATCAGGGCAGGTCCGTGCAGCGATTTATCAGCCCATGGGTCCAGCACCAGTAGTTCGGCCGCCTAGAGGTAGAGGACAGGTCGGCAGGGGTCGTCCTAGAGGGGGAGGCCAGCCAGGAGGAGGTCAGTCAGCTTTTGTGCACTCTAGGGGAGCTCAGTCATCAGGTCCTAAAGCCAAATTTTATGCCATTCCGACCAGGTCAGATGCAGTGGCCTCACACGCCGTGATGACATGTATTATTTCAGTATGTGGTAGAGAGGCTTCAATATTATTTGATCCAGGATCTACATATTCATATGTTTTAGAAATATTTGCTCATTTTCTAAGTGTTCCTCGTGAGTCCTTGGGTTCACCTATATATGTGTCCATGCCTGTGGGCGATTCTGTGGTGGTAGACCGAGTCTATCGGTCATGTGTGATTACCTTATATGGGTTCGATACCAGAGCGGACCTCTTATTGCTCGACATGGTTGATTTCGGGGTCATTCTAGGCATGGATGGCTATCTCCTTATCATGTCGGACTAGATTGCTATGCCAAGACAGTTACTTTAGCCATGCCAGAGTCGTCAAGGCTGGAGTGGAGGGGTTCTTCAGTTAGTGCATCCAGCCGGGTCGTTTCTTTCATGAAGGCTCGGCATATGGTCGAGAAGGGTTGTTTGGCTTACCTTGCTTATGTGCGGGACACCACCACCGAGTCTCCGACTATTGATTCGGTGCCAGTTGTTCGAGAGTTTGCAGATGTGTTTCCTTCAGACCTTCCAGGCATGCCTCCAGATCGAGATATTGATTTCTGTATTAATTTGGATCCAGTTACTCAGCCCATTTCTATTCCCCCGTACCGTATGGCTCCTAAGGAGTTGAAAGATTTGAAGAAGCATCTTGAGGAGTTATTGGCTAAGGGGTTCATCAGGTCGAGTGTATCGCCATGGGTGCTCTAGTCCTATTTGTGAAGAAGAAGGATGGGTCTATGCGGATGTGTATTGATTATCGCCAGTTGAATAAGGTTACCATTAAGAACAAGTATCCTCTGCCATGCATTGATGATCTTTTTGAACAGTAGCAGGGTGCTCGTGTGTTTTCTAAGATTGATTTGAGATCAGGTTATCATCAGTTGAAGATTCGGGCCTCAAATGTTCCGAAGACTACATTTCGTACCAGATATGGCCATTATGAGTTTCCGGTGATGTCCTTTGGTTTGACTAATTCCCCAACAACATTCATGGACTTGATGAATAGGGTATTTAGGCCGTATATTGATTCCTTCATCATCGTATTCATTGATGACATCTTGATTTATTTGCGGAGCCTGGGTGAGCATGAGTAGCATTTGAGAGTTGTGCTCCTGACCTTGAGGGAACAGAAGATATATGTTAAGTTCTCCAAGTGTGAGTTCTAGTTAGAGTCTGTGTCATTTCTGGGGCATGTGGTATCCGGAGAGGGTATCAAGGTTTATCCAGAGAAGATTGAGGTTGTTCAGAGTTGGTCGCGTCCTACTTCAGCTATAGAGATCAGGAGCATTTTGGGCCTAGCAGGCTATTCGCCGATTCGTGGAGGGGTTCTCCTCTATTACACCTATATTGACTAGATTGACTCAGAAGAATGCCCCATTTCAATGGTCCGACGACTCTGATGCGAGCTTTCAGAAGCTCAAGTCAGCATTGACCTTTGCACCAGTTTTGACATTGCCTTCCGGTTCTGGGATGTATACGGTGTATTGCGACTCTTCACGCGTTGGGTTGGGATGTGTGTTGATGCAATATGGGAGAGTTATTTCTTATGCTTTGCGCCAGCTGAAGGTTCATTAGAAGAATTACCCTGTGCATGACTTGGAGTTGGCGGCGATTGTTCATGCTTTGAAGATTTGGAGGCACTACTTGTATGGTGTGTCCTGTGAGGTTTATACAGACCACCGCAGTTTGCAGCACTTGTTCAAGCAGAGGGATCTTAATTTGAGGTAGTGCAGGTGGCTTGAGTTGTTAAAGGACTACGATATCACCATTCTTTATCATACGGGCAAGGCTAATAAGGTAGAAGATGCCTTGAGCAGGATCGTAAAGAGTATGGGTAGCTTGGCCTACATACCAGCAGAGGAGAGACCTCTAGCCTTGGACATTCAGTCTTTGGCTAATCGCCTGGTGATATTAGATCTTTCGGAGCCTCGTCGAGTTCTAGCCCATGTGGTTGCTCAGTCTTCATTATTGGGGGATATTAAGGCTCGGCATTTTTATGATCCGTGTCTAGCAGATCTTCGGGAGACTGTGGTCCAGGGCAAGTCCAAGGAGGTTACTTTAGGCGAGGATGGTGTTCTTAGACTCCACGGCCGATTGTGTGTTCCTGATGTTGATGGCCTGAGGGAGAGAATTCTAGCGGAGGCGCACAGTTCTCGTTATTTTGTTCATCCAGGTGCGACAAAGATGTATCGTGATTTTAAGCAGCATTACTGGTGGAGGAGGATGAAGAAGGGCATTATGCAGTATGTGGCTAGGTGTCTTAATTGCCTGCAGGTTAAGTACGAGTATCAGAGGCTAGGAGGCCTACTTCAGCATATGCCCATTCCTGAGTGAAAATGGGAGCGCATCACTATGGACTTCGTGGTTGGGTTGCCTCGGACTTTGCGGAAGGTTGATGCGGTTTGGGTCATTGTTGATAGATTGACCAAATCGGTGCATTTCATTCTTGTGGCTACTACTTATACTTCTAAGAGGCTAGCCCAGATCTACATTCGGGAGATCGTCAGGTTGCATGGTGTGCCGGTGTCCATTATATCAGATCGAGGTCCTCAGTTCACCTCGAACTTCTGGAGAGCATTGCACAGTGAGTTGGGCACTCAGATAGGTATCAGCTCAGCATTTCACACTCAGACTGATGGCCAGTCGGATCGTACAGTTCATTCATTGAAGGATATGCTCAAGGCTTGTGTGATTTACTTCGTATGTCAATGGGACCAGTTCTTCCCTTTGGCAGAGTTCGCGTACAATAATATTTATCAGTCCAGAATCGAGATGGCTCCATTTGATTCTTTGTATGGTCGGCAGTGTCGTTCTCCTATTGGGTGGTTTGAGCCCGGCGAGGCTAATTTATATGGCACGGATCTGGTGAGAGATGCATTAGAGAGGGTGAAGATAATTCAGGAGAGGGTCCGCACATCTCAGTCTAGACGGAAGAGTTACGCAGATCAGAGGGCGCGTGATGTAGCATTTACAGAGGGAGATAAGGTTCTGTTGAAGGTTTCACCGATGAAGGGCATTATGAGATTCGGGAAGAAGGGTAAGTTGAGCCCCAGGTTTAAAGGTCCTTTCGAGGTGTTGAGGCGAATCAGAGAGGTTGGTTATGGGCTTGCTTTACCTCCCGCCTTATCCGGAGTTCATCTGGTCTTTCACGTATCCATGCTCCGTAGATATCACACCGACTTCTCTCACGTGGTTGATTTCAGCACTATTCAGTTGGATGAGAAGTTGGGCTACGAGGAGGAGCCAGTTGCTATTACTGATAGGCAGGACCGCCAGTTGAGGTCCAAAAGATTTTCTGCAGTAAAGGTCCAGTGGAGGGGCCAACCAGCTGAGGAGGCGACTTGGGAGTCCGAGGAAAACATGCGAAGCAGATATCCGCAACTATTTAGCACTTCAAGTACGATTCTAGACCCGTTCGAGGACGAACGTTTGTTTAAGAGGGGGAGAATGTAACGACCCGACCGGTCGTTTTGCGTATTAGGACCCCGTTCCCCTAGGTGAAACTTCCCATAGCGGCTTCTCGTGTTATATGACTTGCGGGGACAGGTGGTTCGAGATTTGGAAGTGTTTAGAGTGCTATAGGAATACTTGGTTCCTTAAGGTTGGCCTTTTTGGCCAAGTTTGACTTCGGTCAACGTTTTGACCAAACGACCTCGGAATCGAGTTCCGACAATTTCAGTAGCTTCGTATGATGATTTCAGACTTGGGCGTAGGTTCGAAACGGGTTTTCGATGACCCGGGAGCATTTCAGCGCCCAATATAAAAATACGGATTTCCTTAAGTTTGAAATTTGGTTCGGAATGCGATTTTGTGTTATCGAGGTCTGAACTGAATTTCAAGATCGGGAATAGTTCCGTTATGCCATTTACGACTTGCATGAAAAATTTGAATTCATTCCGAGTAGTATAGGTCCGCCAGACACATCGTTATAGAAATCAAGAACTTGAAGTTCTTAAGTTATGTATTTGGGGGTTTTGGGGTGTGATTTTGAGTTTAAGCGTTCTTTCGAGTGTTCTGAAGGCTCGAGCGAGTGTGTATTATGATTTGGAACTTGTTGGTAAATTTGGACGGGGGCTCGGGTGGGCCCAGATGCCTCCAGGACACCACACGAGGCCAAAAAATTTGCTGGTGCATCTGTTGCTGGTGTGACCGCAGGTGCGGTTGCCCTGTCGTAGGTGCGGGACTGCTCTTGTGGTCCCAGCCTCGTAGGTGCCGAAAACCCCTGCGGTCCCCCTTTCTCGCAGGTGCGGACAAAAGTCCGCAGGAGCAGAATCGCTATTGCGGTCATCCCTCCGCAGGTGCGACCCCGGCCCCTCTTGCCCAGTTTCACAGGTGCGAGCCCCAGCTCACCAGTGCGAGACCGCATGTGCGGTCCTCGAGCCGCAGGTGCGGAATCCCTGTAGGCAGGCAGTATATATTCTGTAAAACTCGAGATTCTTCATCTTTTAACATACAAAATATTCCATTTGGGAGCTTGGGATCTTGAAGAAATTATCCCACGACCTAGCGTCTGTCAAGGTAAGTTAATTCCACTTCAATACTAGATTAATACATAGAATTCAACTTGGTTTAACTACGATATCATTGGAAAAAAATCAAAAATTGGGTAGCACTTAAGGTTCTTGAGGAAAATTGGTGAATTGTATGTTTATTGTTATGAATTCAAGTAGAAATCACATATTAATGATTCTTAGGCTATGGGTGAGTGATTCCTTCGAGAATTTTCAGAATTCGAGCGTGCAGGCCTGGGGTCAAAATTTGGGAATTCTTCAAGAATGTTAAATTATTGAGTAAATAGGATAATTTCCCTTCCTTGAGCTTGAATTGATATCATTGTACCATATTTGGCTAGTTGCGAGTCCTCGGGTGTAGAGATTCGGAGTTTCGGGCGCATCCTTGGTCTGAGGGGTAGATTCAACACAAGGTGAGTCTCCTTTCTAACCTTGTAAGAGGGAATTGTCCCCATAGGTGATTTATATGCTATGTGTAATTGTTTTGGGGGCTACGTGCGTACAAAGTGACGAGAGTCCGTACGTAGCGACTATTAATGTTAAGTCCAGGTAGTTAGGCCCACAACATACCTTGTATTCTTCCTTGTAATGACTATTGTGTTATAAACTCATATTATGCTTAGCATTGTTTCTCTGAGATTTCATGGAATGGGATAATTGGGAGGAAACTGTTATGGAAAGTAAATTTTAATAATATTGTATACGCAATTTACATTCCGCGGGTGGAGTGTGATTTCCCCCACTCTTATGGGAGCGGGCCGTACGCCACAGAGGATTAAAAGACGCACTTATGGTTCGGGCCGCTCGATCCTCGGTAGTGCGCAGACATGACTATGGTAGGAATGCACTTATGGGACGGGCCGTTCGATCCTCGACAGTGCATAGATATTATCTTTCTTACTCCGGCCAATTTCTTACCCTTGTATGCGCTTGGTTATTTGGTACTGTTATCATTGATATTTACTTGACAGTTATTTGGAGGAAAAGGAAAGTGTACATTGTTGTCAATTTTCAGTAGTTATCTCGATCTCTGTACTTGATATGCATTTGTTGCTTACTGTCTTACCTTCCTACTATATTTCATTATATCCTTTCATATGTTATATTATTGGACCTTAGTGAGTGTCAAGTCGACCTCTCGTCACTACTTCTTCGAGATTAGACGGGATACTCACTAGGTACATATTATTTATGTACTCATGCTGCACTTCTGTACTTAACTGTACAGGTTTTGAGGCTGGTGCATCTGTTATCAGATCGGAGCTAGATATTGACCGTAGCAGACCTGACTTCACGGTGAGCTGCTTCTTCTGGCGATCCCCAGCAGCACCATGGAGTTTCATTTACACTAGTTCCTGGCACACACGTAGTGGTTATTTTGGGATTTTGGGATGTATATATATATATATATATGCTCGTGTTTTGGCTCACGCTTCTTTATAGCTATTTTATCTACAACTGAGTTATTATCTTTCGATATCATGATTTAACTTGTTAAATTCGGTAAAGGGGTGAATAATTGAATCAAATAAAAAGAAACACTTAGTGAAATTTATGTTGGCTTGCCTAACCCCGTTGTTGGGCGCCATCACGACCTGGATTAGGATTTTGGGTCGTGACAAATACTTGAATTATAAGGTAGATTAACACATTAAATTAGTAGGAATCATCGGTTTAGAGAAAAACCTAGGTTTTTTTTTATAAAAATGGGAAATTACCAAGAAATTGGTTATGGAATTATACAAAAACTATGTAATATTGATCCTTAGGCTATGGGTGATTGTTTCCTTAGAAAATTTCTGGAATCCGAGTATGTGGGTCCAGGGGTGTATTTTGGGATTTTGTAATTTAGGATGAAATAATCACTTAAATAGGGGAATGTCATACTTTTGAGTATAGATTGATTTATTCATGCAATATTTGGCTAGTTTCGAGTACTTGGGCGACGAATTTGGAGTTTCAAGTGCACTCTTGACCTAGGAAGTAGACTTGACACAAGGTAAGTCTCCTTTCTAATCTCGTAAGAGGGAATTGTCCCCATAGGTGAATTAAATGATTATGTGTTATTGTTTGTGGGGACTACGTACGTACGAGGTGACGAGAGTCCGTGAGTAGTGACTATTATTGTCATGTCCGGGTAGTTAGGCTCATACCATGCCTTGTGAATTTCCTTAAATTGAATTGTATGCCTTGTGACTTCATTGTATGAAACTTTGTTTCAAGAAAACCTAAAATTTGGTGATTTTTAAAGGAATTGTTATTTGGAAAGGATTTAAAGAAAAATGATGTGTTTGCATGCGACCGCTTCGCAATTTATATTCCGCGAGGGGAGTGATTCTTTCCCCTACTCTCATGGGAGCGGGTCATACGCCACGGCAGGTTAACAGATGCATCTATGGTTTGCGTCGTTCGACCCTTCGGCAGTGCACAATTATTGTTATTATGTTGGCCTAGACCAGTTGTCCTTATTCTTCTATGTGCATGCTATCTACTTGATATTTTTATGATTGTGGAGCTGTGAAATATCCTGGAAAAATTAACTGAAAACTTGTATATTGGTGCTTCACCACGTATCTAGGTTTTGATTACGATTCGATAATTATTGCTTTACTGTCCATGCTTACCTGTTGTCCTCTTTAAAAAAATATTACTTAAATTTACTTATTAGACCCTAGTAAGTGTCAAGTCGACCTCTCATCACTACTTCTTCGAGATTAGATTAGATACTTACTGGGTAAATATTATTTTATGTACTCATGCTACACTATGTACTTAATTGTACAGGATCTGAGGCAGGTGCATCTGGGTATCAGTCCGGAGTTCATTCTTGATTTATATCCAGTCGAGGCTTCACGGTGAGCTGCTTCTCCTGGCAATTTCTAGCAGCACTTTGGAGCTATTCTTTAGCCATTTCTGTCTTTACTTACTCAGATAGTAGGATAAACTTTTATTCTTTTGATATTATTCTACTAGATGCCTGTAGACTTGTGATACTAGTTCCTGGCACACACGTTAGTAGACATTATTTTGGGCTGTAAATATTAATTTATGACTTTTATGGCTATTTCTGTTTAAAATTGCCTAAGTTATCCGTTCTTGCTTAATGTCTTAAATCTAAATTAAGTAAGTGTTGGAAATGTTTTTGTAAATTAAATGAAACTCACTAGTAAATTGATGTTGGCTTGCCTGAAATGGTGTTGGGCGCCATCGCGACCTGATTTAGGATTTCGGTCGTGACATTGAGGATGTAAAAAATAATGCAGTTTTGGAGTTGGAGCGTATTGGATCTCATTCTAACCACTTTTCAACATTGTGTTTTGTTGGTGACACGGGAATTGATCCATTCGAGCATATGGAGGAGTCAATAGATGAGGAATAAAGTGCTTATATTCTGAAATTTGTGATGCCAAGAAGGCAAAACGACATCCTTCACATAAAATCCAAGAAGTGCAAGATGTGATACCTATTGTTTGGTTCCTTTATATTAATACCACCACCCTAGGACCGTGACAGAAAATTGATGCAAAATTGGGGGAGCAATTTATATCCTCAAAGTGGAAGGAAAAATAATAAAAGCGATGGTGTCGTGACACGACTATAAATAAGGCGCTTGTTGGGAGGCAACCCAATTTTAGTTTTTTATTTTTCTTTTTGCTTATTATTAATTTTTTATTGTGTCATTTTTTTTCTATTGTTGTTTTTGTATTTTGTATTGTTGTTTTTATTGTATTTTGTAGGAGTAGGCAACCCAATAGGCGTGCGAAAAGGCGAGCATGTGATTGGAACTAAGTGTGAGGTACCCGCACAAAGGACCATACCTGGGAGAAGTCTGAGTATCCAGTGGTTGCCAATGCTTCGGCCTTTGGCCTACCAGGGAGTCTCTTTTACCTTCTTGTAATTTACTGTGTGCATTGAGGACATTGCACAATTTGAAGTATGGGGTGAGGAGATTTGTCACGACCCAAAATCCATTAAAGGCTGTGATTGCATCGGACACCATTGTCAGGCAAGCCAACAATAAATACTTAATTTTGTACTCATTTTAATAATTTAGAAACTAAATTTTTCCTTTATTAAGCAGTAAAAGATGGAAGTTACAAAGTGAATAATAATATTTTACAACAATTTCAATACAGTGCAACCCATAATCGCCCCAAAACCCGGTGTCACCAGTACATGAGCATCATCTTAGAATTTTAAAAAAATACAATATCTGTCCGGAATACAAATTTGGATAGGAGAACATACAAATACTCTGAAGGAGACTCTGCTGGCTACGAGCCGTAATATGGAGTACAGCTTACCTAAGTCTCCGTATGCGTGCACACCTCTGCTCTTGCGAGGCCGCAAATCATAAATGCACCTTCACAAAACGTGCAACAAGTGTAGTATGATCACGTAAATCAATGTGTACCCAGTAAATATCCCGCCTAACCTCAAAGAAGTAGTGACGAGGGATCGACTCCGACACTCACTATGGGCTAACAATATAATACCCATAGTTTAATTAAACATGAATTATATAAAACAGAGGCAGGCTCAATAAAGTAAACATTTCTTTTATTATTTAGGAAATCTCTATCTCTGGTTCGTCATTTAACAATTTATATCTCAAGCAATAGCAAATATTATGAATTTCAAAGATTTATCATGCGCACACAATGCTGAGGTCGTACAGCCCGCTCCAACATATAAATATAAACTTTGCTCTGCCGAGGGTCGAATGACGTGAACCATAGATATATCTATTTAATCTGCCGAGGTGTTCGGCCCCCTCCACGAAAGAAAAAATACATTCAAACATTCAAATCAAAGATTCATTAAGGAGCAATTATCCAAGAAAATGCTGATTCTCATTTAACGGTGAAGAAAACAAAGTTTAACCTTTTAAAAATTACTTTACCAAGTTCAATATGATTTAAGCAATTTAAATTAACAATAAGGTTGCAAATATCGCAAGTATAGCTTGATTTGGGTCCTAGACTACATGGACTTAAGCATAATAGTAGCTACGCACGAACTCTCGTCACCTTGTGCATACATAGGCCCACCCCCACAAATTTAAGCATATATTGTGTTATTTCACTTATGGGGTTAATTTTCTCTTACAAGGTTAGAAAGGAGACTTACCTCACTTTGAAGTTCCATCATCGGCTCCAAAGCCCTTCCAGTAACTCAAACCGATGCTCAACGCTCCAAAACTAATCAATAAACATGAAAATTCATCAATATACACTCTAATACTTATTATAATCTAATTTATAACAATTCCTAACTCCGCTTGAGAAGCCGTAGAAATCACCCTCGGGACCACATGCCCGGATTCCAAAATATTTCCAAGATAAACTTTACCCAAAACACCATGAACACAAATATATAATTTATTCCAAACTCTATGTCCAATTTCGTGGTCAAAATCCAAAAATACCAATTTCTAGGTTTTCTTCCAAACCCAAAATTTCCACTAATGTCCATGCTAAAATCTATATATAATCATTGTATTTAACTCAAAATAGGTGGGGATTACTTACCTTTTCTTTGATGATGAAAACCTCCTCTCGAAACTCCCCAAGAATCGCCCAAACTAAGAGAAAATGAAAGAAAATGGGCCAAATCTTGTCTTTAAAGAAACACACTGCCAAGCGATTCTTCGTGGTCCCGCTTCTGCAGAACTGGACTGCATCTACGGTCCCAGACTTCTCCAAACTAAGAAGCTTCAGGAACCCTCATGGCCTCTTCTCCGCCTCTGCACCTGCGTCTTAAATCTCACAGGTGCGATTACACCAGAAGACAACAACCTCAACACCTCCATAAGGCCAAATTCAATCTGTTAACCATCAAGAATCCACCCGAGGCCCTAGGGACCTTAACTAATTATACCAACACGTACTAAAACACCATACGTACTTAGTTGAGCCTTCAAATCACATCAAACAACGTTGAAACCACGAATCGCACCCCAATTCAAATTTGATGGACTTTAGAACTTCAAACTTCTACATTACATGTCGAAACCTATCGAATCACGTATGATTGACCTCAAATTTAGCACACAAGCAGAATTCAACATTACAGACCTACTCCAACTTCAGAAATTAGAATCCGACCCCGATATCAAAAAGTCCACTTACGGTCAAACTTCTAAAAAACCTTCAAATTTCTAACTTTCGCCAAATGACCCCAAAATGACCTACGGACCTCCAAATCCACTTATGGGCGCGCTCCCAATACTAGAATCACCATACGGAGCTATTACTAGACTCTAGAATCCCAAACGTACATCGATAACCTTGAAGTGTACCTCAACCCAAACTTATGAAATACTTCCCAAAATGCCAACTTCCACAATAGGCGTCGAAACGCTCCCCGGTCATCCAAAACCCGATCCGAACATACGCCACAATCCAAAAATCATCATACGAACATCTTGGAACCTTCAAATTTTGATTCCGGTGTCGTTTACTCAAAATCAACCCTTATTCAGATTCTTCCATCTTAAAGCTTCCGAAATGAAAATTCTCTTTCCAAATCCACTCCGAACTTCCAAAATTTCAATGCCGACCACATGTACAAGTCTTAATACCTGAAGTGATGTTACTCATGGACTCAGCCCGCCGAACGACGTATTAGATCTCAGAACGACCGGTCGGATCGTTACAAGATTATCCATGTGTTCTTCTGTGCTACCTTAGCTTAGTTGCAATATTCGTTCTTAGTGTAGTATTTTTTTTTTAATTTGAAAAAAAAAATTCTTATAAATTTGGACTTTTCCCGACGATGGATTTTGTGGACAGCTTTCTTGAGGGATTAAGGTCCAATGAAAAAAAAGTCTAATTTTTTTTCTCGTTAGTTTTAGTTAGGTAATAATCTCCCTTGGTTTTTTTTTTGCATTGATTCTTTTCCGGGGGATAGAACTTGAACCGGGTAAATTTGTTAATTTTTTTGGATTAAATTATTATTTTTATTTGTTTTTGGAGAAGAAAAAGAAGGAGAAGAAATTTGTTTTTACTTCTTTGATACTAGCATATTTAGTCATATTTAGTACTTTCCGCCGAGTGTTTGAGTAATGAATAAAATAGCAGACTTTCTGACACCTAAGCTCAGGGTTGTGACTCTGTATATAAGCTTATTCTTATTTTGTCGTTTGCTATGACCCTATCTGTCTTAGAGTAGAAATGATCAATCTTCATTGATACTAGTGTCATATGGGGTGAGGATTTCCTACATATATTCCATGTTTTACATCTTAGTCTAGAACTTGTCCTGCATGTTATTGAAGTAAAATAAAAGTGTTGCTCTATTTAGAAGATGATAATAGGCTTTCATTGATATGTCTTGCGAATTTTAACCTTTTCAGATATCGTACCACTAGTTAGCTCGTTGAGCCTATAGCCTTTTATTTGGAAGTTGTATTTTAGTCTTGATCCTTTTGTTGAATCTCTAGTTTTTTCACCCTGCTTCCTTGAGCACTGTTTCTTAGACTGTGTTATTAATTGATAAATTTGAAGAAATGGATGATTAAGTAAAAAATGGTGGCCAATGATAACTGCAAAGTGATGAAAAGGCCGTATTGAAAAGAACGTGACATGAAAAAAAGGGAATGAAAAATTGTTGTGAAAAAAAAAACCTTCTTGCTATGAGGGAAATACATGTAAAACAATTGATGAAGAGAGGGCTGAAAAATAAAGTGAAGAGTAGAAAATAATGGGTGATGAAATCTAAAGTGCAAAGTGCTTAGGGAAGTGTAAGTCACTAGTATATAGTTCTCCTACCCGTTCCCTAGCCAACATTACAACCCGCTAAAGTCCTATTTGATTTTATTCGAGCATACTTAATTAGTAGAGATATACATAATTGGCAAACATATGGTTCTTTGTGTATACATGTGAATTCGCTTGTGAGTGCGAGAGTTGTTCTTTGATGCTAAGTCTGTATATTATATTCATTCATTTATTTGAGTGTATGGAATATTTATTCTTGTGAGGGCACTTGTTTCATCACAAATAGGTGATGTTATTAGCTTTATTTGACAGAGTAGGTGAGCGAGCTTAAATTTGGTAGTAGAGTCTGTCTCCGAAGTTAGGAGCTAGAAGTTTGTTGTTTGTTTGTGACTTGTATATCTTGCACAATGATCAGGAAGTGTATATCTAATGGTTTGAGTAGCTATAGGGCCTAGTGGTTAGTATCAACCGAAGTGGTGGTGTTTCTAAGCTTGAATTATTTAGAATGGTTTTAATGCTTACTCGAGGACGAGCAAGAGTTTACGTGTGGGGTGTTGATGTTCGGCCAAAAATGCATATATTTACTCATTGTTGCCTCATATTCTATTACTTTAGTCGTCTTTTGAGTATTAATTATAGTACTTTCTCTTAATATTATATTTTAACTATGTAGGAATCAAGCAGTGTGAAAATAAGGAGATTTGGAGAAAAATTGAATACAACACGGAAGAAGAAAAAAGAAATTAAGACAATAAAATGTGAGGAGACAAAGGGGGAAAACCTTTGGTGTTTTTCCCCCCTATTGGAAGACAATCAAAATGGAATACAATTAGGAAAGTATTTGAAGCTAAGAGAAAATGTTAATGCCTCCAGCGCCTGCGCCAGCGTCTGCGCGAGGCGTTGGTCTGGACGCTACGGTTGCGGGACTTTCCTACTTCATTGAGGACAAGGTTATTTCGGCCCTACACGATCCCAACTCATATAAAAGGGGTCCTAAACCTAATTTGGAGGATATCTAACATACTTTTGAACGAGAGTTCACGTGGGGGAACACACACCAGGCTTGGAGGAGGCTTCTACCTAGTTTTTCTTCATCTTCTCTTCTTTTAATCTCATAGTTTATTAGTTCTAGAGTTTTGGGTGCTGTATGAACGTTGTAGTTTGAAGACTTAATTGTTCTTATTATTTTATCATATTGGTTTATTTATTCCATCTTGCGTTTAATTATTTGATTGTTTGATCACTAATTGAATACTATCTATGAATCTAGGATAGAACTTGGGAGAGGGAATTCTAGATTGCATATAAGATTGAGTAGAGCAAGATCTTAACTCTGAGTGGGGGACGTATTTTCGGTTAGGTAGGAATATACCTAATCGCCTTGCTTGGTTACTATAGTGGAAATATTAGTGTGCTCTTGTTAATTCTAATTCCACAGGAATATAGGTGTTAGATTAACTTGAATAGGTGAGTAGTACTTCGGGAGAAGGTTGCGAGCAATATTAACCATGTAAACCAATAAACCAGATAAATTAATTAGATTATTTAAGTGGAAAACTCAACAAGATTGTTAGCTAACCCATAGCTCTAGAACATACACTCACATGGAATTCGTCTTTAAGCTTGTCGTTCTTTTCTTTAATTTGTTACTCTAGATTAATTTTAGTTCAATATTCATATTTTAGAATTCACTTGAATAGATTAATTATTTGGTTTAATTTAGTTGATAGTTAATCGCAAGTCCCTGTGGGTTCGATATCTGGACTTACAATCCTATATTACTTGTCAACCACGTATACTTGTGTGTGCGTTTGGGAGAAACAAGTTTATGTCGTCCAAGTAATATATGATTGTAGTCCAGGTATCGTACACGTATACTTGCATGTACATAGCTAAAGAATGTTTATGTCCGGGTAGACTAGGACCTTATCATGTAATATTTGAATTATTTGAACTCATTCTGACTTATAATTTCAATTCATTCGAAGTAAATATATGTATACTAGGCCGAGCCTTATCACCTTGAGTTATTGGTCAGTCATTTGTGAAATGATAAAGATTATATTCACTTGTCCTCATGTACTGTATTGTAAGCATGTGTCTCGTAAGTTGGTAACTTTATTCCTTTCTTGTGGAGCGGGCCAGACACCTCGGCAGTATAATAGATGAATCTATGGTTCGTGTCGCTCGCCCTCAGGAGTGTACCCATTATTGTGGATCGGGCCGAACGACCTCGACATAATATTGTGTTATATCACTGGCAATCTGAACATTCACGAGATTATCTTTCTGCTGCTGCCTGGCATTTTTATATGGTACTTCATATTTGTTTGATACTGGCCACTGATATATCTGAGTTGTTGAGGTAGAATAAAAGACTCAGAAAAATCATACCCTTTAAAAGAATTTTTTGGAATATTATGTGACTTACATATTTGCCCCATTATTGTAGTGTGCCTCATATTTGCTTACAATTTATTGTATTACTTCATTGGACCTCTAGTAAGTGACAATTTCGACCCCTCATCACTACTTCTATGGGGTTAGGCTAGATACTTACTTGGTGCGCGTTGATTTACGTACTCATGTTACACTCATGCACTAAATGTGCAGAATCTGACGGTTTCCATTGGTTGTTATCTTGGCGTGTAGGCACAGTTGATGAGGAGACTTTATAGTGAGTTGCATTACAGGCTACATATTTGTCACACCCCAAGATCGAGGGACGAGACTGGCGCCTAACCGGATGATCCTGATCAAGCGGACCTGGATTGCCTTTCCTGCCCAACGTGTTACCCTGTGTTTATGATATACAATATTCCATATGAAATAGAAAATTACATCAAAGCATGGACTTACAACTTAAGTTCATTTCTCCTTTTTACATTTTAGCATTTGATAATCCCAAAAGATACAAGCTACATGCAACATTTCCGATTCAGTCCATGATTACGAGTAAATACAACTACTGCCCAAAATATATATATACAATCGACATAGTGTCTACGGAGACTCTAAGAATACTAGGAGTTTACATAGATTTGCCGGCGACAAGGCCCCGGCTATACCTTTAAAGACACAACATATACAAAAGAAGATGATATAGACTACACACGGCCCCGAGAGGAAATGGAGCTCACCAGAACTGCTGAAATGAGGAAGAGGGGGCACCACTATCGGTGGTCGGAACTACCTGCTATAAAACCACCTACATCCATGTAAAAGATGTAGCGCCCCCGAAGAAAGGGACGTTAGTACCATTGAATAGTACTAGTATGTATGAACAAGCTTCATTCTAAGTAGAACCAAACAGTACACAAATAGAAGACTGTCAGGGAAACCAAACAAATACCACACTAAAATACAGAAAATCACAATGAAGGTTTCACAGTTACTTATTTAAATTTTTCATCTGATGCGGAGCGCAACCCGATCCCACCGTACAGTCAAATCTCACCCTTATTGCCTCTCCGCCCTTATTACTTTGTGTTGCGGTGCGCAACCCGATCCCACTATAAGATCACATTTGACCCTTATTACCTCTCCACCCTTATTACTTCGTGTTGCGGCGCGCAACCCGATCCCACCGTACAATCACATTTCACAGCAACAACCACCAACAATTAAATCACAAGGATCTTCATCATGAAGAACATAAGTTCATATCAACCAATAACTATGTGAAATCAAGGCAAAATGATCCTTACCAATCACTAATTCATATATGGTGTTGCCACAATCATTTAACTCAATAAAAACAGTCCATATTTACTTTCATCATTTGCTACACAGCCTTTAGCGCTTTGAGACGTTCAACAATGTATTTAATAGAAACATCAACCAACAATTCAATCACAAGATATTCATTCGTAACAACCAAATAACCATATGAAATCAAGGCCACTGAAATCTTTATAAAACAGTGAGTCATATACGGTATGTCTAACGACCAGGTCGGTCGTTTTGAGAGTTAGCACCCTGATCCCATGATAACTGTTTCTCCTATGTCTTATTAGGTTAATGGAACGTGTTAGAGCGTCGAGTGAGGTGAATTGGAGTGTTTTTTGGACAAATAGTCCTTTAAGATGAGTTTCAACCTTAGAAATTGGGTTGTAGCGGGAGTTGTGTGAAGACGGATCCGAAATGAAATTTTGTCGATTCTATTAGCTCCGTTGGGTAATTTTGGGGAGCGTGTTTGAAATGTATTTTCGAGGCCGGATGTCGATTTAGGCCTGAATTGGCGAAAAGTTAGAATTTCGGCGATTTCCGCCGATAGGTGAGATTTTGATATCGGAATTAGAATGGAATTCCGAAAGCGACAACAGGTCAGGAATGTCAATTTTGACCTGTGTGCAAAATTTGAGGTCATTTGGATGAGTTTAGACGTGGGTCGGCGTCGAATGTGAATTCTTAGAAATTCCTAAGTTCTTAGGCTTGAATCTATGCATATTCGAGTATTATGATGTTATGGAATGTGTTTTTAAGGCTCGACCAAGTTTGGATAGAGTATTTGGATCAGTTGGTGGTTTTGGTTAATGTCCCGGGGGCCTCGGGGTTGTTTCAGATGCTTAACGAAAGAATTTGGAACTTGGCAAATTTCTGAACCAGGCCCCTTCTGGTGTTTTTGCACCTGTGAAGGTTTCCCACAGGTGCAATCACGCAGGTGCGATGGGGTTGTCGCGGATGCGATGATGGGGGAGGCTGACCAGTGGTCGCAGGCGCGACCAAATGACCGCAGGTGCGGCCCCATATGATCTTAAGTGAATTTCGCACCTGCGATGCTTTTTCCGCAGGTGCGGTGAAATGGACCACAGGTGCGAGATCCCTGTGTGTTTATTCCAAAAATCCGAGGGTTTATGCTATTTTCACCATTTTGAATTGTGGGAGCTCAGGAGAGGCGATTTCTGAAGCGATTTTGCTTGGGTTTTCAAGGTAAGTGATTTCTAACCATCATAGGTTATCCTCCATGATTCTAATCTTAAATCCCACCCTTAAATTCGAGATTATTGAGTAGAAATTTGGGAAAATTAGAAGAAACCTCTTAGACCAAACTTTGGATTTTTGAATGGGTATTTGACCTCCTATTTGAGAGATTTTCATATGGTTAGACTCGTGAGCGAATAAGGGTTCAGAAAATGTAAATTTTATCCGATTTCGAGACGTGGTCCCGAGGGGCGTTTTGGTAAATTTTTCTAATTTCGCGTATTAGTTTCGAATTAATTAGTTAGTTTGAATTCTTGAAATGATATTTACATTATGTAATCGAATTGAGTAGATTTGAGCCACCCGGAGTTGGATACTCGTGGCAAGAGCGTGATTATCGGTTGATTTGCACAGTCGAGGTAAGTGGCTTGCCTAACTCTGTATTGGGGAATTTCCTTTAGGCATTTTTAACTGGTTTTTACTATAAAGCCTTGTGTACGTGAGGTGACCAGCACGTGCATGGGATATTTTTACTCTATTTCCGTTATTCCTTCTACGATATGCCTCATTTTCAATTCTATTATTACCGTTACTGGTTGAGCTGAGTAACAACTTGAGATTTTATCATGACAATCGACTTTACCTGATTTTCCCACTCGTTACTATTATTTGAAAACTGGTTACGTACTTTTCTCCCATAATTTCCAATTGTTTTTCTAAAAAAAAAAAACCTTTGAATTGCGATAATGGATATGTGCATTGCATTGCATCGCATACATCGGGACTGCGGGCTTAGAACTGAGACTTTCCCTTGCATTGTATCGCATACATCGGGGCATCGAGCTTAGACCTGAGACTTTCCCTTGCATTGCATCGCATACATTGGAACTGTGGGCCGAGACCTGAGACTTTCCCTTGCATTGCATTGCGTGATTATTTAGTGAGTTGATGTGGTGCTGGGATGAAGGTTATTGCATCATTTATATTCAGTCTTTACCTTAATTTCCGTTAACCATTACTGCTTTACTTAACTGCTAATTATATCTTTTATCTTTGCAACCTCAGTAGAGCCAAAACCTGACCTCGTCACTACTTGACAGGGGTTAGGCTCGGCACTTACTGGGTACCGAATGTGGAGTACTCACGCCCTTATGCGCATGTTTTTCCCATGTGCAGATCCAGGTATCAGTGCGCCATACCGTAGCTTGTTCATCAACAGGCTATTGGAGACTTTGAGGTATATTCTGCAGCGTCCGCAGGGCTTCCGAGTCCCCCTCCTATCCTAGTATAGTTAGGACTTGTAGATGAGAGTACACTATCATTTTCCCAGTTGTATATTGAGCCGTAGAGTATAGCTTGTGATGTTTGGTGATATTCCGGGTCTTGGGTAAATTTAGCTGTAAATGCTGAGCGGCATTATTTGTTAGTATGGTCTTATTTCAATTTGTCCTATTTCTACTTGTTATCTTTAATTGTCCTTGATGATTAGGCTTACCTAGTCGTCTAGACTAGGTGTCGTCACGAGACCCAATCGGAGGAAAAATTGGGTCGTGACAAGTTGGTATCAAAGCGTCTAGGTTCATAGGAGTCACAACATCACAAGCCGATTTATTAGAGTCTCGCGGATCGGTACGGAGACGTCCGTACTTATCTTCGGGAGGCTATGTAACTGTTATGAACAATCATACTTCTTGGATTCTCTTTTCGTGATGGTCACTGTTATCGCAACTCTTAAACTCTATTCTATTCTTTCTTACAGATGGTTCGCACTCGCACCGGACGTACTGACGATTAGGCACCCGAGCCCCCAGCTAGAGCCACTAGAGGCAGGGTTCGGGGTAGAGGACGAGCACGCGGTGCATCCTGAGCATCGGCTAGAGCAGTGGCAGAGGATCCCCCAGCAGCCGCAATTGGAGGGGCACCGGAGGTCCCTACTGTCACTCCAGCCCTCCAGGAGACTATGGCCCAGTTCATGAGTGCTTTCAGTACTCTGTCTCAGGCGGGGACTACTCTTGATAGCCCCAGTTACATCCCAGGCCGGGGAAGGGACACAGACTCCCGCAGCCCGTACTCCTGAGCAGAAGGTTCATATGGGGCAGGTTCCAAAGTATATCCCTATGCCTTCTGCAGGTCCAGTTCAGCCTGAGGCCAGAGCAGCTGTATCTGAGTCTGAGCAGCTCCGTCTTGAGAGGTACAAGAAGTACCACCAACCTGATTTTAGCGGATTTGCTTCAGATGAAGCTCTGGGTTTTCTGGAGGAGTGTCATCGCATCCTTCGTACCATGGGTATTGTAGAGACGAGTGGGGTCTCTTTCACTACTTTACAGTTGAGAAGGGCAGCCTACGAGTGGTGGCGTGCATTTCAGCTTAGTAGTCTGGACGAGGCAGCCTCACTTACTTGGGCTCAGTTTTCAGAGATGTTGTTGCTTGTGTTTGTCCCTCAAAGTCTCAGGGATGCTTGGCGTGCGAAGTTTGAGTAGCTACACGAGGGTAATATGACCGTGTTATAGAATGCGGTCCGGTTCAGTGACTTGGCATGACATGCACCAGCTTTGGTTTCTATTTTCATAGAGAGAGTTCGTCATTTTATTGAGGTGCTCCATCCCAGCATTCGTACTAGCATGGCCAGAGAGCTGGAGACAGACATTACTTACCAGCAGGCCGTGAGCATTGCTAGGAGGATTAAGAGTATGTTGGCCCAGGACAGGGAGGAGAGAGAGGCCAAGACGTCTCGAGAGACAGGTCATTTTTCATGAGTTCGTGCACATGCAGCACGCCATGGTAGGGGTATTGTGAGCCGTCCCATTCATTCAGCCCTTCCAGCAGCCAGCGGTATTCCATCTCCTCCCAGACCTCAGGAGCCTTATTATGCACCAGTGATATCTCAGGTGCCTTCAGCTTGAGGTTCTATCACTGGCCAATCCAGCATACCAGTTCAGAGTCAGCACCAGCCACCGCATCCTCAGATGGGTTGCTTTGGATGTGGTGACCCTAGGCATATGATCAAGGATTTCCCCAGGGTTACTTATCAGGTTCCATGCCTTCCACTGAGTCCCCCAGCTATTCGTCCATCCCCAACTGCTATCCCACCATCTCAGGCAGCTCGAGGTGGAGGTCAGGGAGGACGAGGTCGTCCTAGAGGGGGAGGTCAGGCCAAATACTATGCCCTTCCAGCTCGATCCGAGGCCATTGCTTCAGAATTGGTTATCACAGGTATTGTTCCTGTTTGTCATCGGGATGCATCGATATTATTTGATCCAGGTTCCACATATTCATACGTGTCTTCTTACTTTTCTCCATATTTGGGGATATCTCGGGATTCTTTGAGTTCCCCCGTATATATTTCTACTCCTGTGGGAGGTTCCCTTGTCATGGACCTTGTATATCGGTCATGTTTGATTGTTATCAGTGGTTTGGAGACCAGGGCTGATTTGTTATTACTTAGCATGGTAGATTTCGACGTTATCTTGGGTATGGATTGGCTATCTACCCACTATGCTATTTTTGACTGTCACGCTAAGACGGTGACGCTGGCTATGCCATGATTTTAGAGATTAGAGTGGAGGGGTTCACTAGAGAATACTCCTCGCCGGGTCATTTCTTTTCTTAAGGCTCAACGGATGGTTGCAAGGGGGTGTGATGCTTCTTTGTCCTATGTGAGGGACGTTAGTTCTGAGACCCCTACAGTTGATTCAGTCCCAGTTGTGAGGGACTATCCCGATGTTTTTCCAGCTGACCTTCCGGGTATGCCGCACGACAGAGACATTGACTTCAGCATTGACTTGTTGCCATAAACTCAGCCTATCTCCATCCCTCCCTATCGCATGGCTCCTCCTGAGTTGAAGGAGTTGAAGGAACAGTTACAGGAATTGCTTGATAAGGGGTTCATAAGGCCTAGTGTATCGCCTTAGGGTGCTCCGGTGCTATTTGTGAAAAAGAAGGATGGGACGATGCGGATGTGCATTGATTACAGATAGTTGAATAAGGTGATAGTGAAGAAAAGGTACCCATTGCCTCGTATTGATGATTTGTTTGACCAGTTACAGGGTGCCATGGTATTCTCCAAGATTGATCTTCGTTTGGGCTACCATCAATTGAAGATTCGGGAGTCGGATATCTCGAAGACTGCTTTCAGGACTAGATATGGTCACTACGAGTTCTTGGTTATGTCATTCGGGCTGACCAATGTCCCAGCAACTTTCGTGCACATGATGCACAACGTATTTAGGCCTTATCTTGATACCTTCGGTATCGTATTCATTGACGACATTTTGGTATATTATCGGTCCCGGGAGGACCATGAGCAGCACTTGAGGACCGTACTCCGGACCTTGAGAGAGAAGAAGTTGTATGCCAAATTCTCTAAGTGTGAATTTTGGCTTGATTCGGTGGCATTCTTAGGCCATGTGGTATCTTCACATGGGATCAAGGTAGATCCGAAGAAGGTGGAGGTAGTGCAGAGTTGGCCCAGGCCGTCTTCAGCTACTGAGATCCGCAGTTTCCTTGGTTGGGCTGGGTATTATTGCCGTTTCGTGGAGGGATTTTCATCCATTTCAGCACCCATGACTAGATTGACCCAGAAGGGTGTACCTTTTATTTGGACCGAGGAGTGTGAGGAGAGCTTTCATAAGCTCAAGACAGCCCTGACTACAGCTCCAGTGTTAGTACTAACTACCGGTTCGGGGTCCTATACGGTCTATTGTGATGCTTCGAGGATTGGTTTGGGAGCGGTGTTGATGCAGGACGGTAGAGTGATTGCCTATGCGTCCAGACAGTTGAAAGTGCATGAAAAAAATTAGCCTGTTCACGATCTTGAGTTTGCAGCGATTGTTCACGCCCTGAAGATATGGCGTCATTATATATACGGTGTTCCCTGTGAGTTATATACGGATCACCGGAGTTTGCAACATATTTTCAGGCAGAAAGACCTCAATTTGCGTCAGAGGAGGTAGTTGGAGTTACTCAAGGATTATGACATCACTATATTATACCATCCGGGAAAAGCCAATGTGGTGGCCGAAGCCCTGAGTCGCCGGGCGGAGAGTTTGGTAGCTTGGCATATCTTCGTGCAGCTGAGAGGCCCTTAGCCTTGGATGTTCAGTCCTTAGACAGTCAATTCGTGAGGTTGGACCTTTTTGAGCCTCACCGGGTATTTGCTGTGTGTTGTTG
This sequence comes from Nicotiana undulata, assembly GCA_005239495.1. Classification (NCBI taxonomy): domain Eukaryota; kingdom Viridiplantae; phylum Streptophyta; class Magnoliopsida; order Solanales; family Solanaceae; genus Nicotiana; species Nicotiana undulata. The sequence continues at coordinate 12,237 of ML281119.1, read as the reverse complement.
CTCGATCTTCCCTTTATGACCGCATTGGGGAGCGCCAGTATGATGATCCCGACCTTCGGGTTCTTCGGGATAGAGTTCAGTGGGATGGTGTCAGAGATATGACCATAGATGATGATGGTGTGTTGAGACTGCTGGATCGTATTTGTGTGCCTGATGTAGATGGACTTCGGGAGTTGATTCTTGAGGAGGCTCATAGCTCGCGGTACTCCATTCATCCCGGTGCCGCAAAGATGTATCAAGACCTGAGGCAGCATTATTGGTGGAGGAGGATGAAAAAGAATATAGTGGATTTCATAGCCAGATGCCTCAATTGTCAGCAGGTCAAGTGTGAGCATCAGAGACCGGGAGGATTACTTTAGCAGATGAGGCTTCTAGAGTGGAAGTGGGAGCAGATCACCATGGATTTTGTGGTTGGACTTCCTCAGACTTTGAGGAAGTATGATGCTATTTGGGTGATTTTGGACTGGTTGACCAAGTCAGCCAATTTCATTTCAGTATTGACAACCTATTCTTCTGAGAGGTTGGCCTAGATCTACGTGCGGGAGATAGTCCGGTTGCACGGTGTGCCAGTATCTATTATTTCAGACTGAGGTCCTCAGTTCACCTCGCATTTTTGGAGAGCCTTGCATAGTGAATTGGGTACCCAGATTGATCTCAGTACAACATTCCACCCTCAGACGGATGGACAGTCCAAGCGCACGATTCAGATTCTTGAGGATATGCTTTGTGCTTGTGTTATGGATTTTGGAGGATCATGGGATCAGTACTTGCCTCTTGCAGAGTTTGCTTATAATAACAGCTACCAGTCTAGCATTCAGATGGTGCCATTTGAGGCCTTATATGGTAGGCGGTGTCGGTCTCTAGTAGGATGGTTTGTGACGGGCGAGGCCCAATTGTTGGGTACGGATTTGGTCCAGGATACCTTTGTCAAGGTGAGAGTGATTAAGGATAGGCTTCGCACAGCTCAGTCCAGGCAGAAGAGTTATGTAGAACGGAGAGTTCGTGATTTATCATTCATGGCTGGTGATCGGGTGTTGCTTCGGGTATCGCCTATGAAAGGCGTCATGAGATTTGGGAAGAAGGGTAAACTGAGTCCGATGTTCATTGGCCCTTTTGAGGTGCTACGCCCGGTTGGGGAGGTTGCTTATGAGTTGTCCTTGCCTCCCAACCTAGCAGGTGTTCCTCCAGTATTCCAAGTATCACAGTGATCCGACTCATGTTTTGGATATCAGCTCAGTTCAGTTGGACAAGGATTTATCCTATGTTGAGGAGCTTGCGGCCATTTTTGACAGGCATGTCAGAAAGCTCAGGTCGAAGGATATTGCTTCAGTCAAGGTAAAGTGGAGGGGTCATCCGGTCTACGAGGTGACTTGGGAGACCGAGCAAGACATGCGGAGCCAGTACCCTCATCTATTCACAGCTTCAGGTATGTTTTTATACTCGTTCGAGGACGAACGATTTTCTTAAGAGGGGGAGAATGTAACGACCAGGTCAGTCGTTTTGAGAGTTAGCGCCCCGATCCCCTGATAATTGTTTCTCCTATGTCTTATTATGTTAATGGAACGTGTCGGAGCGTCAAGTGAGGTGAATTGGAGTGTTTTTGGACATATAGTCCTTTAAGATGAGTTTCAACCTTAGAAATTGGGTTGTAGAGAGAGATGTGTGAAGACGGATCCGGAATAGAATTCCGTCAACCCCGCTAACTCCGTTGGGTGATTTCGAGGTTCGGAGCATGTTCGGAATTTATTTTCGAGGTCGGATGTAGATCTAGGCTTGAATTGGCGAAATGTTGAGGTCATTCGGACGAGTTTAGACGTGGGTTGGCGTCGAATATGAATTCTTAGAAATTCCTAAGTTCTTAATCTTGAATCTATGCATATTCAAGTATTTTGATGTTATGGGATATGTTTTTAAGGCTCGACCAAGTAAGGATAGAGTATTGGGATGAGTTGGTGGTTTTGGTTGAGGTCCCGGGGGCCTCGAGGTTGTTTCAGATGCTTAACGGAAGAATTTGGAACTTGGAAAATTGTTGAACCAGGCCCCTTCTTGTGTTTTCACACCTACGAAGGTTTCCCGCAGGTGCGATCACGCAGGTGCGATGGAGTGGTCGCAGGTGCGATGGTGGGGGAGGATGACCAGTGGTCGCAGGTGCGACCTGGGTCTCGCAGGCGCGACTAAACGACGGCAGGTGCGGCCCCAGATGATCTTAAAAGAATTTCACACCTGCGATGCTTTTTCCGCAGGTGCGGTTAAAGAGACCGCAGGTGCGAGATCCTTATGTTTATTTCAAAAATCCGAGGGTTTATGCTATTTTCACCATTTTGAATTGTAGGAGCTCGGGAGAGGAGATTTCTGAGGGGATTGTGCTTGGGTATTCAAGGTAAGTGATTTCTAACCATAATAGGTTATCTTCCATGATTCTAATCTTAAATCCCACCCTTAAATTTGAGATTATTGAGTAGCAATTTGGAAAAATTTGAAGAAACTTCTTAGACCAAACTTTGGGTTTTTGATTGGGTATTTGACCTCCGATTTGAGAGATTTTCATATGGTTAGACTCGTGAGTGAATAAGGGTTCGGAAAATATAAATTTTATCTGATTCCAAGACGTGGGCCCGAGGGGCGTTTTGGTAAATTTTTCTAATTTCGCGTATTATTTCCAAATTAATTAGTTAGTTTGAATTCTTGAAATGATATTTACATTATGTAATAGAATTGAATAGATTTGGGCCACCCGGAGTTGGATACTCGTGGCAAGAGCGTGATTATCGGTTGATTTGCACAGTCGAGGTAAGTGGCTTGCCTAACTCTGTGTTGGGGAATTTTCTTTAGGCATTTTTAACTGGTTTTTACTATAAAGCCCCGTGTACGTGAGGTGACGAGCACATGCATGGGATATTTTCACTATATTTCCGTGATTCTTTCTACGATATGCCTCATTTTCAATTCTACTATTACCGTTACTGGTTGAGTTGAGTAACAACTTGAGATTTTATCATGACAATCGATTTTACCTGATTTTCCACTTGTTACTATTATTTGAAAACTGGTTACGTACTTTTCTCCCATAATTTCTAACTGTTTTTCTCAAAAAAAACCTTTGAATTGCGCTATAATGGATATGTGCATTACATTGCATCGCATACATCGGGACTTCGGGCTTAGACCTGAGACTTTCCCTTGCATTGCATCGCATACATCGGGACTGCGAGCTTAAACCTGAGACTTTCCCTTGCATTGCATTGCATACATTGGGACTGCGGGCCGAGACCTGAGACTTTCCCTTGCATTGCATTGCGCGATTATTTAGTGAGGTGATGTGGTGCTGGGATGAAGGTTATTGCATCATTTATATTCAGTCTTTACCTTAATTTCCGTTAACCATAACTGCTTTACTTAACTGTTAATTATATCTGTTATCTTTGCAACCTCAGTAGAGCCTCAACCTGACCTCGTCAATACTTGACTAGGGTTAGGCTCGGCACTTACTAGGTACCGAATGTGGAGTACTCACGCCCTTCTGCGCATGTTTTTCCCATGTGCAGATCCAGGTATCAGTGCGCCATACCGTAGCTAGTTCACCAGCAGGCGATTGGAGACTTTGAGGTATATTCTGCAGCATCCGCAGAGCTTCGAGTCCCCCTCTTATCATAGTATAGTTAGGACTTGTAGATGAGAGTACACTGTCATTTTTCCAGTTGTATATTGAGCCGTAGAGTATAACTTGTGATGTTTGGTGATATTCCGGGTCTTGGGTAAATTTAGCTGTAAATGCCGAGCGGCATCATTTGTTAGTATGGTCTTATTTCAATTTTTCCCATTTCTACTTGTTATCTTTAATTGTCCTTGATGATTAGGCTTACCTAGTCGTCTAGACTAGGTGTCGTCACGAGACTCAGTCAGAGGGAAAATTGGGTCGTGACAGTATGCCATCAACATATAGCTCAATTAGTTTATCCACGTCTCCTTTCCATTATTTACTACACAACATTTATCACATAGATACATTCAACAATTGGATTCATTATCATTTCTTTCGTTTGGTAGTACATCCTTTCATACCGAGGTATTCAACAGTTAATGAGATTTGCACATGATAGAGTAAGCACAAGGAATCACCATTTTCACAATCTCATGTAGCATGCTGGCATGGCAATCAACTAGGACAATCAGAGAATAGAATCTTACGTCTCAACACATTAGAACAATCAATTCACATATGCTCAAGCAAGAAACTCATACCAAATGCTTGGACACCAACAAGGTGACTCTTCAAAGATTAAATTTAGCCATACAAATCTCGAGTTGGAATTTCCCTTTAATATCTATTCTCAAACCACTGAACCTTCTATTGCCTTCCATCTAATTTACAAGTTGACATGTTTAAACTTAGAATTAGGAATCATGAACTCATTTGTGCATTTTATCAAACACTATGTGGTCCCTTAGATTAATAAACCCTTTTTTGTGAAAGGTTACTCTAGCTTACTTCCCTTTACTAGGTTATGGTAAGTTAATCACATGCATGGACTATTTCTAACCCCACATTACATTTTTGATCTCATAATCTCACATATGAAATATTAGAAGTAGGACTTACCCGGAAGATAGTGAGCTAGAGATTAGCAAGCTTGATTCTTGAGGATTTGTGCAAGATTGATGATTAGGAAGCTAGGTTCCCTCGTTCTCTCTCTAAAATGCTCTCATCTCTCTCTAAATTTAGTGTAAAAATAGTCCCCAATGAAGCCCCAAAGCTTATTTATCAAAGTGGTTTCGGATATGAAAAATTCCAAAAATGACCCCCGAAGTCAATTATGTTATAGCATAATTGACAGCATAATCAACATGTGGGCAACATTCTTGCAGCATAATCATTATGCTATAGCATAGTCGACATCATAATCAACTATGCTATAGCATAATCAACATGCGACAGTGTTGATACCCAATTTTTCCTCAAATTATTTTCAAATTTGCATATATACCTTCAAAGTTATTCTCTACAAGAAGTGATATTTTTCCATGATTTTCCGTATTATATCAAATTATTTATTTAATACTTTATATTCCATAATTATTCATAATTATGCATAAATGATGTTATAAATAATTTCAAATCATTTTCTTATTCAATATGTTGTTTATATCCTATTTTAATCCCCTTAAGATTTAATTATTTCACAAATTAGACAATATTGGCATTATTTAGTTAATTTCAGCAATTTTTGCAAATATAGCACAAATATGCATTTATACCATTTTTTAAATAAATAACTAATCATATTTATATTTTTATAGTAGTTAATTATCTTAATTTCATTTATTTGGTTTTAATTTCATTTTTGCACAATTCTTAGCCATTTAATTAATTAATTATCCTATTTAATTTGGGTATTTAACATTTAGCCTATTTTTTACTTTAAAATCTAGCCAAATTCTAACCCAACCCCACTAGATCTCTTACCCACTTAACCAGCCCAATTGACCAGCCCAATCTTCAAACTCTACCCGGCCCAACCCCTCTAATTATCTGAGCCGTTGATCAAAATAGATCAACGGCCCAGAACCCTATTACCATAATTAATTCAATTAACCCCCCCCCCCCAACCGACCCTCATTTTCCAAGACTCACTCT